>DWEH01000452.1:0-11756 GCA_018245815.1 Apyrrothrix aesculapus | reverse complement strand
CCACCAGCCGCGCCAGCTGCGGCGCCGCCTCGCGCGCCAGCGCGCCGCCCAGGATCGGCGCCAGCTCCAGCAGCGTAGTGGAGCTGTCGCTGTGCTCTATGGTTAGACAGAGCGAGCACGCTTCCTGAACCTGAAACGATAAAAATCTTCAATCGCTTGTATGATTTTGTACCGACTTCATTTCTCCATCCATCCATCAATCGGCCTATAGCAGTCCAGGGCTGGCTTTCTGTAAGCGGCGCCGCTCGGTCCGATCCTGAGCTTTCCAAATCCAAAAGAAACAAAAAAGTAGGGTACGGATATTGGACGGTTTTATCGCTAAAAGGACGATTACTTCCAGCAAACCTGACTGTAGGGTGCTTATTTAAACAAAACAAAAATAGAAAGAAAATAAAATTAAGAAAATATATATACATATATGTACCACTGATAACCCGCAAATAATTCTAACTTACCTTATGACAACCAGCCTGTTCGAGAAACGCATTGAAGGTTGTTATGGTAATCTTGGCCGGTGACAGTTTTATGGCTTCTCTGTTCGGGATGTATCCGAGCCTCTCCTGAGCCTTATTGGATGGTACTGAATACGCTGGGGGTTCGGCTTCGATGTAGCACGCTAACGTGGTGTACAGTACTGAGAACAATTCGGGGAACTTGGATATGCAGGTAGGTCGGATTGCATCTTCTTGTAGCATTTCCCCGAGAGCGCTCACCAACTGTCAAAAATAAAATATGTACATTAGAAAGATGTTCGAATTGCTAGGAAATAGTTAAAGAATTTACGGAAAAACACCGTGAACCTGTTAATTAGGGTAACATACAAAATCATACTAATATCACAAGTGTCAGTTTAAACATTTGTTTGTATGGATGTTTGTAAGTCAGTCACATGCCTGGATTTGCGTGAAATTTGGCATGCGGATAGTTTATGAGGCGGAGACCGACTTAAGTTACTTTTTATCCTGGAACAAACATATATTGTACCCTATGGATTTAACTTACCAACTAAAGTACATATTTTGATGTTTTGTTCTTCCTAGGATAACAGATGGGTAATGATGGTAAAAAAAAGCTAGTAATCTAATAAAATACATCTATGGAAAACTGAACCATTTTGAACCATAACAAATTATATGTACATATAGAAGAGAAAATTTTCAATTAATAAAAGCGCGAATCAAATAAGAAGCGCGGCAGGTCTGTAAGGATAGAGATATTTGGCACTCGGTGCTCTCCGCCTACCCCGTGAGGGACCTAGCGTGAAGATATGCATGTATGTAAAATAATTTCCAACACAAATAAAAACATGAATTTCAAAATACCTATTTATGGTTTAAAAAAAATATTATATTTACTTTTTTACCAGGCATTTATCAGCATCGCCACTTACAGTCAGAGGTTGGAGCGCGGCTATATGATTCTCAGTGATGTGGTAAGGGTCTTCGTACAGCTCTATTGAAGTCATCAGTCTCAGGAAGTTGTCTACGATTGCTGTCGCCAAAGCTTCGTCCCGGGCCAGGTAGCGCCAGCTGAATATGACGCAACTGAAAAATACACTGTATTAAATACAAAAATACATCTCATGTATACACATTGCAAGCATACTAAAGCAAGATGACAACAGGATTCAAACTGATATGAAACAATCCTTAATGTTAAGGACGTTCTACATCCAACTAAATTTACATTTTCCCTTTCCTTCCCTTCCCTATTCTCAGTCAATTACATTTACAATGGTGAGATTGTGTTGCCTATTAGTCTTGGAGCACAAAAGCAGTACTTACGGTTTCAAAGGTATCCTTTGTCCCAAGAGCACAGCCGTGACGGCATTCGAATGATGCCTTGTCAAAGACGTGAAAGGCTTCATTAATCTGGTTCGCGCATCATCGTTAACCAGATCCAGCGTATTCAGCATTATTTCTACGATTCTCTCAATATTCTGGAATAAATCCTGACCTTTCTTTATGAAAAACGCATCTAGAACCGCACTGATCCCCACGCTCTTAAACTCTTGATCATCGTAACCTTCTAAGAGACTTTCGATGAACTGCATAGTATGATGATGCGGTATTTTTCCAGATATAGTGTCACATAAAGTCATGCAGTAGTCACTGATCATGTTGAGATCCATTGTTAGTATATTATTTTGTAGATTAGCCAGATTGCTCAAACACTCGTCGTCCGGTTCAACCGTATGCCCTTCGTACAAATTTTGAATCTGTATTATAAGCTTGATGCAATCCACCGTCGATAATCTCACTTGGAAATTCGTATCGGCCACTCCTGGTATAATGAGACCTAGTAAATAGCCCATCTGACCAAACTTACTTGGAGTTTCGTAATTGAGTTTCACGTTTTTTATATAAGAATCGAATACGACCTGGAGAATCAGCATGGAAGCGGTTCGGATTTCATCACTTTCATGACGGAGCCACTCTATTAATAGACCAACTAAATCATCTATCGTGCTTAAACACGTGGACTGGATTATCAACTCTCTTATTAAAAAGTGTAACAGCGTCAACGAATCGTTTAACGTCTTCGCCAAGATATCATTTTTGTCACCGTTCCCTTCGATTTCGTATTTATGTTTGAACGATGACAGCTCTCCAAAAATGCTGCTGAATAAAACTCTTAGAATCGTGTTCCTCTCTTCTGGCAAAATTCCTTTCTGTAATTTCGTTAACGCTTTAGATGCTTTAACAATTATGGGATACAATTCCACATTTCGCTTCTCTAGATTATTGTTGTATATCTGTTGCAGCACCGCGTTCAGAAGCTGCCAACGATTTCTCAAAACGACGTTGTGATGGGACGCTGGATGTAGAGCCTTGCTGATCTCATATAGCGTCGTGATACTAGCTTTACACAAGTCGAATGGTGGACTCGATTTGAGAATGTCATGCAATATAGAAGTCACGTTATCGCCCAATCTTGCCAGTACATGAACATCCAGACATTCGGATGCCACTTTGCCATAACACGTTATCACAGCAAATTTCACTATCGCCAGCTCAATTTCGTTTCTGGAATTTCTAGTCGAAAGGAAAACCAGTAATTTGTTACCACGTTTCGCTTCGTTCTCTTTATAAATAGCATCGAGATCGTTGAGGACAAATTCGCCATGTTGCCTAGAAGCAATACCCACAGCTTTGCTGACATAATATACACTATCCATCGGAATCGACTTAAGAGCGAAGAGGATGATTTTTAAAACGCTTTCGACGACGGCCGCATTCGACATGTGACAAGATAAGATAGCAAGATATTGTAACGAAACTCCTTTCACCATGGGCGGCTGCTTTTTCGCAAGCACTTGTTTTGAAATTAACGTTGATATAGACTCGACCCATTTGTTGTTGTTAACTTGTTCCACCGCAGATACGAGCAAGTCTAAAAGCATTCCGTGCCACTGGTCTTTCGATTCGTTCTTTTCCACAAATTTCAACAGCCTTTGTATCTCAACCGTCCACGAATTCTTTAGATTCTTGTGAACATCTCCTGAGAACTCCTCGAGAAATATTAACAAATTCTTATTCCTCTCTGTCTGATCAGGATCTACTAAATATGTGAGACATCGAACGAAAACCAGATCGGGAGAACATTTCACTTCGATCTTCTCTAGCTTTTCCGCTTCGTCATCGACGATTACCGCCGAATTATTTTGTAAGAGCGAAGTCAAGCAGTGACTGACTGTTGATATCGAGGATGTAAATTCCTCCACGGTTAATGCGTTAAGTAATAAATTTCTCAATTGACTACGTACACTTGTCACTGTATTACACATCAGAATAAGGGAACTCTTGCAAGTGTCGTGCAAATCCGTGATTTCTGCTTTCGATGCAGTAGCCGGCCCTTCAATACCGCAGTGTTTAATAATAAACTCCACCATAGCGAAGTCTTCTGCCGTTACAATACAGTTCCTGTATACCAAGCCAACTATGGCTTTAACAAGCAGCTTCTTCATTTTCAGTCCCTGCTCCATCACCGTCATCACTTTAAGGATACCAATGAATTTAGAAGAATAGTTGTCAATGAACACTTGCGAAGAAGTCGTCAAATGTGTAAGAATTATGACTGCTTTCATTCTTTCTCTTTCTTGATTATTCTTACACTGATGCAAAAGTCCTTCTATGGTTTGATCGGAAAATTGCCCAGCCATGTGGTCAAAGCATCGTAGAACTTCGAAATGGTTTTTGACAGTCTGCGGTTGATCGTAATCCGGCTCCAGGAGAACCAAGTTGAACAAGACATGGTTAATCGAATTTATAACGCTTTCATTCAGAGTCAACTTTGGGTTTAATGCCGATGGGGAAAGAAGATACGATATACATTGACTGATGCAGTAGAAGTTTATCATTGGTTTGCGATACAACGATAGGAGCGACAGCACAAACTTGTTGACCGTTTCGTTAAACTGTCTCTCAGATATTAATCTGGTTATTGGTCCCAGTGCTTCGAGAACGGATTCTGATACTTTCGGCTCGTGGGAAGGCAACCACTGGTTGTACAGCACGTCGAATATAATGGAGAACTCTGTGACAAAATTATCTTTGATGGATGTTATGTTGTCATTTTCAACGTTATCGCCAATCTGTTCAGATACGGCTACGGCGAAGTGTCCAAACGCTGCGAAAGGTATGAGATTTACATTGGGTTTAAGAAGGATGAACATGTAGGTAACTTGTTAAAAGTATTCCTTATTGGTTAGTGACAGGGTCGGGGCGGAGAAAGGTTGCATACCCCGTTCCGGGATACAGGATGTCGTAAGAGACGACTAAACACGGCCCCAGCAGATCCCGGCATGACACGGCCAGTCTAAGCACGGCTATATGCCCTACCCGCCTACAGGCACCAGCATAGGCGGTGCGAAAAGGCGTGCTCTGCGATCCCCAACCCGCATGCCCAGCGTGTGGATTATAGGCAAAAACTTTGAGGGGAGGCCTAGGTACAGCAGTGGACATAAACAGGCTAATGATGATAATTGGTTAGTGTATTGTAACCTTAGCTTTTCAAGGACATTGGCTCACTATGTATGTTCTAACATTCATCATAGTAGTGATTACTCAATTGAACTGTCCAGAATGAAGCCACTTGCTTATGCTAACCAAGGGCTAATAAAGGGGCACTAAATAAACTTGACATTTTGATAGTTTAACAATGGCACATACACGGTCTTCTATGACGAGACATTAATAGCATTATCTAATACTCACCATAAGCAAACGCTTGCTTGACACCATCCTGTTTGACCAGCGAGAGGAGAGGCAGCATCTTGCCCAGGATCTCCTTTACGTGCGGTACCACGCCATGGGTGTTCACCGCGGCTAGAGTGCCCAAGGTATGCGCGATTGAGTAATGAGGCACAGAGGCCGGAGATAACTGGTTGATAAGTGACCGCAGGACCTGCAAGACAATTCATTCAATTATAGAATCTTATATGTATCTTATTTATTTATTTATTCTTTATTGTTAACCTTTAGTTAGGTTACAGAGGGTGGACTTAATGCCTAATGGCATTCTCTGCCAGTCAACCCATAGTGATAGCGAGAAGATGTGGTGGGCGCAGCAAAGTCATATATACTGATATAATAATAAATACAATATATAAATATATATTGGAAATATATCTCTGGAAGGTCCTGTCCATAAACCTAGAGATAATGGTTGTATTAAATAATTCATTTAAACTAAGCTATTATTATGTATCAGACTGTACACACAGATTATGCTTTAGATTTATCTATCGGAACCAAACAGTGAAAACTAAATACAGAACAGAGCAATGTGTGAGATAACATATTCACAGTGTGTATGATAATGGCTCAAATAATACCATATGCAATGTTTGCATAGTGACTCATAGTAAGCTGCCTCGAAGTAACCCAATATAATTCATGATTCACAATGCTTTAATCTTGAACACATGTGAAGCAAATAATATATTGGTGTTATCATAGTTAAGAAGGTGATTTGGTGATGCAACAAATAGAAAAACCATTTCTTTATTCATTGTACTTTGATGTCCAATTTGCCCTGGCCACATTGAGGCCTGATGGTCATAAACTAAGTCTATGTCCAGCAATTGACTGATAATTATGATATTATTGTACTAAGGGTATGATAAAGAAGAGGAAAAGATCACTATTTTAGCGTTAAGACCACCTGTTGATCTTCCCCTACTTTCTTGTATACTGTATTTTCTTGTTATGTGGTGTGCAATAAAGAGTTTTGTATTTGTATAATAGTGATATTGTACTTAGATTGCAATTGGAATTTTAATCAAGACAAATTTCAATTGCCATACTTCAGTCAGTAGTTTTACTTAACAGTTAAGGTAGCTACTACAAAGAGTCATGGTGTACTTATCAGAACCACAGGCAAATATTTATTTTCAATTCTATTATAGGGTATTATGACATGTAATTGTTCTTTGAATTAGTCAAATGACAGTTATGAGTCATTCGATTGTAAAGTGATTGTTTTTCTTCAATACTTGTGGATATTTATATCATAGTACCACAAGCACTCTTTCCTTTCAATTGTACATACCTTTGAAATAGTGACATACATATTAGGTAGTACATAGCAATGCCACAGCCAATTTATCAATGAAAATGACATTAGAATATTGCAAATAAAAAACTACTGTGATTTAACATATCCAATCATTAATTTCATACCAAAACAAGCTGATAACCTTGAAAATAAACATCATCATCATCATCATCAGCCTATCTCAGTCCACTGCTGGACATAAGCCTCCCCCAAAGAGTGTCATCGCACCTTGTCCTCGACTTGTCGCATCCAGCTTCTGCCTGCAGCCTTTCGCATATTGTCATCTCACCTAGCCAGAGGGTGTCCTACACTATGTTTGCCAAGCCGCATAATAAAAATAATAAAAAATAAGTAATAAACATACCAAATCCAAATACTCATGGCTAACAGCGACCAGAACCGCAGACGCACCTAATTGAACACTGGGCTCATACAAGGGATTCTCTGTCATCGCTCGAAGCATGGAGTTGACAAGCTCCGTGGCCACTTCTTGGTCTAATTTCTTCACCTGGTTCACACATGTCTGCTCCAGTACCCTGAAATGTTTTACATCTGTCAAATATTAGTTACTGAATTAAATGACAGTAGGGTGAGGAGCATGTTTAAATTGTTGTTACTGGCAAATTCATAAGTGGTAACAATACACAGCCTACGTTTCCTATATTTAACTATGTACTATAAAGAACTATCTGAGTCAGGGTGGAGAAACAATGCATCCCCCAAACCCGTAACGGGAGACCAGGGTGTCTTAAGAGGCTACTGAATCCAGGGCTGAGTGATTGCTGTATGGTGCAGCCTGCCTAGGCACGGCTACCTGTCCTGGCTGTGTAATCTTTTGCCTATATCAAATAAGTGGAAATTCAGGTTTTGAAATGGGGCTCTTATGGGTTGTACATAGCCAGCTTTATGTGTTGTGTTTCAAGTTATCTCATCAATTTACAATTTTAAGCAATTCCCAATAATTTTAAGTGATTAGTAAATCCATTTGTGTGCTAAAATGTGTATTTAACATAATAGAATGTTGTCTGCTTATAAAGACTAAAAGTAGGTTGTTCAAATTGCATAATATTAGTTAATGTTAATAATATGTAAATAATGTAAAATCACAACTGTAATCCCCAAGAGGTAGGCAGAGGAGTGCAGTACACTCCCAAATTTCACCAGTTATACTTACATCACACTATGGAATAGTTGGTGAGCCGATTGTCATACACCAGGCACAAATCCGGACTTCATAATTTAATAATATGAGTTGCAAAAAAAATCATTCTCCTAAATTATACTTCCAAAATTTTGGTACTACACTATATTTATATTGCATAATATAACATAAGAGTCATTTAAGTACAGTATATGCTTCATGTATATGACAAAATCATTATACTGTTTTTTAAATAAAGCCAGTTAAAAACAACAATATTCTATTAAACTTGACATCACATTGTCTTGGAAAAATATTCTTTTATATTAATATCTTTATTATACAGTGACAAGTTATGACTCTTAGGACATTTTGCCATTATGTCTAAAAACGTTGCAATGTTGCGTTCAGCTTGAAAGATATGATTTTGCACACTTGAACAACGAACACACAAGTATTCATTTACTCGCTACTAATTAATTACCTACCTACATACATACTTTATAAATACTCACTTCACAACATTGCCCAACTGCGTTGTGTTAGATTTAGGCGTATTTCGGTAAAACTCGCAAAATATTTCAATCACATCGTTAGGGTAAGAGGCAGCTATCTTCGTGAGTGATTTAATAACAACGTTGTTTACGGAGTTATCGGTATCACCAATGGCTTTTATTAACACTGTCACCGTATCTGCAAAATTAAACCGCAAATATTTGATCCGAAAGTCCTATAACTGCTTGTTATTGTACAGAATGATAATTCGTTTTCATACCTCTCAAACACTCGGATTTCCCCGACATTTTGACGCCACTAAATATACTGTACACCTATTACTTTATTGAGCACATTACCATCGAGTTATTATTCTTATTTTCAATAAATTAAACAATATTGTATTCACGTAGACTCAAAACCACAGAATATTATTGGATTACTAAATGTCTGATTGACTGCGAGTGCCAGATGTCAATTTATTACTGCGTTCCACTCGGTGATTACAACGCTATGATTACATAGAGATCTCGTTCAATTTATTATGGCTAGTTGAAAAATAATGGTCCAATAGATTTGAAAGTGCACAGACTTCAAATCAAAAGGTAACACGATAGTCAAATCATGATAGTGATAAAAATGACAGGATAGTTAAATAATGATAATGATTTAAAAAATTCTAAAACGTCGTAGATCGTGTTAATACCATAGAGGGATTATATACATAGAATAGGCAAGTCAAGCAAAAAGTCGTCTCGTAGGTAGAGGGAGACTGAGAATGAATTTGGTACTCGTTTCTCTCTGTAAATTATTATATTCGCCAGCAACTTCGCGCGTCAATTACTGAAGAAACCAATCAAATACGATTTCATTATTACCAAATGCATGTTCTTTCGGTTTCTATCAACGAGACAAATTCACTTACAGACGAGCTTATAGCTCGCCTAGTCTATCTATATATTATCTCTTTAGTTAGTACAGATGTCTTATGGAACATGGAGCTGTACATTCGCCTATCAAAATGCATAGCCAATACTTATGTTCAGCATAACTATTATCTCAGTAACATCAACTTTAATTTCGTAATAAAGTTGCCTTTAAAAAAACATCATCGATATTTTTATTGTATCGTTAGTGCTGCACGAATGTAGCCTTGTCCATACTATGTCAGTTTAATAAAAATAATTGCGATGTTCGCTTAATATGTTATGTTGTATAAATATATGAAGCAATTATGCAGTGAAACTATAAATAAAGTTATGCATAAAAATATTCTTACAGGATGGTTTAGGCATAATAACTATCTAGTGTGTTAGATTTCAGTCTCATATTCGAGGAGTCTTGGGTTTGAAACCTGGCAAACACCTCGAACTTCATAAATTTAAACCTTTAAGATTACATTTATTTTTTCCACAACACTGGGAAGACATTTAAAATTAAACTTATTCAGGCAGCTTAAACTTATTCAGTTTAAAGATGACTATAATGTATTTTAAAGCGTGTGAAGTCTGTTGACTTGCAGACAGCTAATGTGGCAAATCTGTCACGTTACTTAACATTTATCGTTCTAAAAAGAGTTTGGAGACGATGATAGGGTTGATTATGATTAGCAACAAAATAGATTTAAAGAATTAATTCAATATCGAACGTTGTTACGTGTGTTTAAGTGAATATCATGGCGAGTAATAAAAACAATGTTCTAGAAAATAGATTAGAAAATTATGTTCATTTAAATAAACACACATTCTTATTTACGAATCGAATAGCAGGTAGCCGTTGTGCAAAAATTTTCTTGAGTAGTGATCATAATGCAATTGGTCCTAAAGGAAAGGATAGAAAGTTGTGGCGATCTTTGTACAATATATATTTGATTACAGCAGTGCACGTAAAAAGCAAATTATGTTGTGAGTCTGTCTATGGTCATTAGCGTTACTGTTTAAAAGCAAGTGCCATTTATTATTTGAAGAATTTTTTATTATGAAATAGCAAAACTTGTCACGAATCATAATGCTATTTCTACCAGAATAAGGAAATGAAATATATAACGCTAATTGATAAATTACTCACTGAAATACAGAGACATCAAATAAATGCTAAATGAGTATATCATAATATTATTATTACAGAATTGACCAATATTACAATGAATGTTTTTCCGCTAGTAGGTATTAACCTAAATTATTTGGCTGTCTTACTAAATTTTCGCTTTTTTTTCGGAGTTTTCAATTCAAGTTCTTATTATTTTTTTGACATTACAAAATTTTCAATAAATCTGAAATTTGAATCACTTCTGTCTATTTAATCTATGCTCCTTATTGGACGACGAAAGTAGTCTACGTAACGTATAACGTATCTTTACATGCATATACTACAGTACGATATTGAAATATTCGCGTTCATGCAAATCGCGGTTAAAGCAGACGACGTGCGGTTCCCTTCACCGAGCGACGAAATTTTCAATTAAAACGAACATCGACCCTGTGTTAACACAATCACTGCAAATAAACGAACCTAATAAAACCTATAAACGACTTTCACCGGATACATCGTTTAATAATTCGATTAGACGGACCAGGGGTTGCAAATCATCCCGCATATCAGTGAATTGATCTCACAATGTACCCGTGCGGATGGTCTGTTGCCGATATATCTCTGTGATATGCTGTGTGGATCATTTAAGTGAGGCTCAACCGTCGGCTCCCACTCAACATTATTATCCCGTCCGTGATTGCGTTGGTCCGGGAACTAGCCGCTCGGGTTAGTCGCCGCGGGGACTCCAAAGCGGTAAATACGGAGTCGCAAATATTGCTCCGCATCATTTATCGTCAGGATTTCGGTGAGTATAGATCCGACAGCGCAGTTTAGTTTAGTTAACGTCTCGCAAATCGGCCGTTCCACGTCCGCGTAAGCACGTCTGACATTGAAGTACGCCCGATCAGCTGCCGTGTGGTCTTAAAATAACTATAAAATACCGAGCCCCTCCTGGCAGCGGGCTCAATCAGCTGATGCGTATAATGATTTAATTATATCCAATTAGATAATTATTTGCCTCTTAAAGCCGCGATCGGGGAGCTTCGCTGGTGATAACCGCTTATCGGCACGACGGGTCCTCGTTCAGCTAACTGCACCGCTACAGTGATTGTTGTCCTTTGCAGATTTAAAAATGGTGCAGCAGGATTTGACTTAGGCGAGGAGCGGCGTAGGAGTTAGACAGGGATGGCTCAGGGGAGCTCACGGGTGTGAGTTCCGGGTGAGACTGGTCGCTCAGTGTGCAGTGTAGTGTAGTGTCTAGTCATAGTGTGTGTGTGTGTCGGCTGAGCCGGGATGCCCTCCGCGATGTTGTCTGCAGTGCTCGAAGAAGAGCCTGACCTGTATGAGGCATTTCCACCACATGTTGACCCCACCGGTATCACCATCCTGACAGACAGCCCCCCAGGTAAGATGAATATGTTTCATTGGAAAATATCCACTTTAGCAACTTTTATTTATTTTAATTTAATAATCAGCTCTTTTCCATATTATACAATTGGTGCCAAAAATGATCAGTGTTACTTCTTTTATG
>DWEH01000451.1:0-11716 GCA_018245815.1 Apyrrothrix aesculapus | reverse complement strand
ATTTTTTACAGAACAAAGGCAAGACAACGGATAGACGATATCTCACCAGTCGTATTAGTTTCAATATTACCCACTAAAATGAATACTCATTTAAAACAACTGTAGGTACAAATGTCATTTGTAGAAAAGTTCGTCCGCGAACAAAATAGAGGACGGTCCTAACGAGCGTTCACACGGAAACACGGCCGCGACGTGTCCGGACATTTCTAACACGACGTCCGATTCCAACTCGGCCGGTCCGGGCCACGCGTCCGATAATTAACATAATGCACTTTTTCTCCTTTTTGCACTTCCGTTTGACACTCCATCACTCATGGAAATTCCATTTCAATGCTGCTATATGAGGGACGGGGGGCGCGGGGTGGTCTTTGCATCCGCGCAATGGACATGGCGGTTTTGGGGAGAGGGTGGACGAAAAAAAGATTGTTAAAAAGGCTGCCCCCCACGCGGCAGTGTGAGTGCGTACGGGTAAAAAAGCGCTTACTAATCGATACTATAGATTCTGAGGCAAGTAGGTTGCGCCAGTGCCACGGCGATTGGTTGGGCGTGGATCGTTGGCGATTTTTTTCGTAGGTCCTCTAACGAAGCGGTGGATGTTTAGGCTCTCGCAATCGCGAGGACCTTTTGAGTTCGCCTTCCTTTTATCCCGCCCGCCTAACTCGACAGTCAACACTTGAAAATTAAGCCCGCTTATTCACACTTAACTTTGTCCCTGTTTGCACCGGAAAAACTCTCACAGTCGCGTGTTACTGAGACAAAGGTTTATTGACTGTAGGTCAATTTTATTTGTTGTTCTTTCTTTTCTTGTCCGATCCTCTGATCGCTACGTTTCCGTTCGAAGAGTGTATCCTGGACGAGAATATGTGATTGTTGAACAAGTCATATATGGTTCGCGCGCAAGCTATGCTCTATTAATATTCCTTTTTGTAATTAATATCGGTATGAAGACGATTGACATTGAAACGTAGTCCCATTGTCATCGTCATTATTGTTTTATTACACCAGAACGCCAGGTCCCTAACAAGGTAGGCAGAGAGTACGGAGTACCGAATCTCTATCCTTGCAGATCTGATGCGCCTCTACATTCATCGCGATGTATAATATCTTATCACCAAACATGAGGTACATATACCACACCCTCTCACCTACTTCCGTCGAGAAATTTAAAAGATATATTTTTGAGCTGAGATACCTTAAGAATATACGTAATAAGTGGTCCGCTAATAAAGCGGAGAGGCCGCTAAGTAAGACTCACCTCATTCTTCAAGCTCGAAAGCTCTCGGCCGGAACCTACTTTTTTTGTGACAGCTAACATAATAACAATGTTTTATAATAAAAATGTAGCTTCTTACTGCAAGCAAGTTTATGTAATACCGTCTGTTTAAATTAGACATGATAATAAATCAGATAGTATCAGACTCTGCCTACCCTCTAAGGGATCTGGTGTGATTATATACGATAATAAAATATTCAAATATTTTCTACGAGAATATTTCATCGAATTTATTCATAATCCGGTGTACGTTAGACCCATTAAATATATGTTAGGTACATGTACGTAAAAAAATGTACATATGTAACAATTTATCAAGTTTTATAATTTTTTATATGGCATACGCTGATAAACAGCTTCTTCTTTGTCGCCTATGGACGTTTGCAGCACCAGAGCCATTACCAACGCGACACCAGCCCTACAGGATTCTGTTAACGCTTTTTTGTAAAATTCCACGTCATAACGCACTGGAAACTCCTCCGGGGGAAGCCTTATTCAAAGTTTGCATATTCGTGGCAGGAACAAGCGCGAGAAACGCATAGTTGAAGACTGCCACGTATCCAATTGGTGGGGATGAAACTTCTCCCTCAGCGAGTGGTGCGATGTAAGAATGGTGAGGTTGGAGATTGAACAGTTCAGTTGGATGTCTACTGCGGGTATCATTTATTAATCAGTTATTATGTCCCTTGAAGTTGAAGGTGTACTGCTGGTATCCAAGCCAAGATGCAAAACTGACCTCATGCTTGAGATTGATAGGCTCCTGCTGAGGCCGAGGCGGCGAGTGCCGGCCCCCCTCCGCGCTCTCCAACATATCAGCCTCGCATCCCGACTCGTCTGCAACAAATGGAGACATTTTTATGGTATTGTAAAAATAAATGGACCTTTTTATATCTGGACGTACACATTGTGCGGAACTGTCGAGGAATGTCAAGTTAATACACTTTTGTTCGACACATCGTATATTGTAGAAAACAATTTGTTGTATCACATTAACCAAGTTAAAGAATCTTTATATGCTACAGGTACATAAACTTAGGATTTCATATGAAGTCCATAATTTATTAAAAATCATAACAACAGCTTTCATGATCTCAACAACAAGAATCTCTTATGTAATAAACGCTGGCAATAGGAGATGGCTCAGCGTCTCCTCACGCACGATTGTATTCCCGTGCCGCGGTGTTTTTCAGTCTCTTCCTCCACTCTGAGATATGAGATGTTTGAGAGTTATGGACTCCTTAATCGGCCACCAACGCAAGCATTCTATTTAGTACAAGGTAAACCAAAATATAGCGAAGTAAATAAAGTCAATAGTTCAGTATTTCGATTGTTGCATGTGTCTATGATGATTAAGTGTGTGTGCGTGTAATCATAATAAATATGAAATAAAAGAAGTAAAAACAGATTCTTTGCGATGATATTAATTTACGTCATATATTAATTTGCTGTCTGTATAACATAAAAGGAAGGAAGTAAAACACAGATACGTCAATAAAGAAACGTGTAGATCCTTCTCGAACATTCTCGGTCGGCCGCAAAACATTTGATCCGATGAAAGCAACAAAAGAAACGGTGATCCTGACCCGCTCAACGCGCGTCGCGATGTAGGTCAAGACCCGAGTCTGCCGGAATTCGGAAGGAAAATTCCCGCTTATTTACCTGAGGGGCGACTTTACGGGTCCGTGACGTGGTGGAAAGAAGCCGGGGGTGTGTTGGGTGAGCTACGCGGTGTTTTTATTCAATAAGGCAGTATACACGGTAGAATGACCTTCGTTTCGTTCAAGATGTATCTTTGTATAAAAAGCTTTGTTATTCAATATTCAAGGTCGTATTAAGTTTTTTTTACGATATTCTGAACGCACAGGACTGGACGGAGTGGAGGCCATTAAAAGGAGATATCTGTCCAGCAGTGGACAATAAATATCAAAACATCATTACTAAAAGAACATCCTTGGTTACTACTTTTATTATTAAATTTCCACAAAAAGTATAAAACGTTCCGTGTCATCCTAAATTACACCTCCTTTATCAAAATAAACCGTATTTTGTATTTACATCAGTATCATCATCGTTATCATCATTATCACCGTCTCATCATCAAGAACGTCCAGGCAAACGTGACCCGCTTTAAATGACATCACGAAGAACGGTACAACGCGTACATTTCCTCAGAATGTTTCCCTTCACCATTAAAGGACTAAATTTAAATTACAACTTCCATACTCTCGCACAAACATTTCCCATCAGATATCAAACCACGCATTTGCTTAGAAAACGGTCTGTCTTATCACTTTCCATTTCGCTTAAGCGTATGAATAAATAAAATCAACACCTTATACAGTTTCAAGTTCCAGTTATTCCCTTTCGATGAACAGGAATACTTTTATCCGTATAACTGTTCACGGGAACAGCCGGCGTCGAGGATGTTCCTAGAAGGATATTAGGATACTAATAAATTCTTAACAGTATCTACACATTAGGATCTTGTGTTTACCACAAGAGTCATAGACACACAGCCAAAGCTAAAGGAAATAAATGAAATCATCAATAACATTTTTCAAATGCTATTGTTAATTTATTTATCCAAACAAACATTACTAAAAACCAATATACTTTGACATTATCATACATACTCCCTTGATAATTTTTTTTCTCCCGACCCTTTTATCGTTCCACTGCTGGACTCGGGTTTCCTCTCAGAATGAGAGCGTTAAGGCCATAGTCTACCACGCTGGCCAAGTGCGGGTTGGTCTTATCTTCTTGATGTTATCTTCTGAATATTAATATTTAATTCGTTCAATTTCATACCTAAATATCGTTATGTATAACGAAACTAAAAAATAATAACATACATAACGCTTTGCACTTAGATGTACCGCGTATATTTTGACGATGTCATGATTACTCACATAAGGAACGGGGGAATACAAAAAGGTTACGTAACGTAACATCACGCCTGTAATCCCCGAAGAGGTAGGCAGAGGAGTGTAGTACACTCCACCGTTTCACTAGTTACGTTTACGTCCCAATATGGAATAGGTGGTGAGTCTATTGCCATACACCGGGCACAAATTCAGAATACTGCTATTATTTGGAATTTGAAGTTAGAAAAATCCAATAATACTTCGCTCGACCCGAGGATCGATCCCAGGACCTCTTGATTAGCAGTCGCGCTTGAAACCACTTGACCAACGAGGCAGTCTTAATTGATTTACTTTTTATTGTCCTAAAGAGCTCACGCCTCGCTTATTTTGCGTTTGTGTATAGTTGGTGTTGATTGTACTACGTCGTAAACCTTTACGGACGTGTCAACAACAACTGACCAAAGCTTTGTTGACAACGGATGAACAGTTTCGAAATGCGCGCGTGGTAAATAAAAAAACAAACACATAGTCATTATTATATATATGTAGATTTAGATGAATTGAAGATCGTATTGAGAGCCAATAAATTGATGCGTGAGTGCTAATGTTACATTTGTGTAAGATACGCAGTACGACGCTAACCGCCGCGCGAGCGCCTGACAGCTGACCATTGTGCGGCTCTTGTATAGTACCCACAAACCTCAATGAGCTTACGCGATAGACAATAGTGGAGCGAGCGAGAGTATTATGTTAAAATAGTTCTTTGTGTCGCGCGCGACGTAGAGTTTGATCGGCGCGCCGGAGCGGGCCTTTTGATTTTTGGCTCTTTAAGGAGACGCTGGACGGCCGGAGCTATATCTCTGGCTTTGACGGCTCGATTGTTCCATAGGCTTATTATATCAATTATGTCGAACACAAAGCCAGATAAGAGCTTGAGCGACATGAATAAAATAATTAACTGATTGGTGTTTGTATAATTCATCAAGTGGTCGGACTGAGCGTACACCTGAGCGCACGGGCACTTAGTACCTTGTTATCAGATAGCCGTAAGTATTATCTTGTTGTACTGTATTTCATAACATAAGTTTAAATGCAGTTCAATATGGTTTTCCTTCGGCAACAGTAATAATCTTCCTTTAACATAACATTAAAACATTACGTAAGCACATATCTACATGGTTCTTAGAAGGTGTTATTTCCTGATTACGCCAGTTCTCGTCACGGATAGTGTAAAACCTGTTTGTGGGTCTGAATAACTATAAGTGTATAATATGGTGAAGCACTGATGGCCTAGTGGTTGAGAATTTAGTTTCCTACTCCGAGAGTTCTAGAATCGAACGTGGTGCACATCTCAAATTCTCAGAAAATGTGCGTTTTAAGATAAAGTACCGCTTACCGTAACGGTTCAAATCCTGTAAATTGAGATCTCGAGACCTCGGTGGCATGCCAGTTCCGAAATCCTCGGGATTATACTTGATATATCTCGGAACTTCGGGATTATCAAAGATTGTTTAAATGATTACAAAAATGTTGCATGAAACAAAACACACTCATTTCACTTGGCATTTTGTCACTCGGTATTTTGATTGCCTCGTTGATAGGGTGGTTTAGACGTGGCTGCTAATCAAACGGTTCTGGGTTCGAATCCCGGGTCGGACAAAGTATTATTGGGTTTTAACTAGGAATTCCCAGTAGGGGCTCGGAGTCTTGATTTGTGCCCAGTGTGTGGCAATAGGCTCACCGCTTATTCCGTGGTGGGACATACATATAACTTAGCAGGTGACTTGTGGGATTGTAAGTGTAGTGGTAGAAAAAAGTAGTGTCTCAGACTACCCCTTGGGGGAAGTACAGACGTTTTTGTTCGTTTCACACAAAGCATCCCTTTTTTTCCACTACAAACGCGATTGATGAATATCAAACTGCAATGTTAAGTAATGTCAAGTAACTATTATGCTTAAACAGAATATTGCAAGGTCGATTTTTACTAACAATTCGACATCGTTACTTGCTAAATAGCAGTTTTGCAGCTGTTAATCGGCACGTAATAAGTGCATATTACAGTTAATAAATCAGTTACAATACTCGTCCATTTTGTTTGCTTCTTTATGATAACTAATTATACAATAATTCACGAGGCAGCGAAACACTCACTGTGTAAATTCTCGTTTCGACCTGTTTTATAAGAATAGTACAGCACATAGTCGTCCTTAGCCAACATGAAATAAAATTAAATAACACACGTACAAGATTATCATTCTGAAAGTCTTGAATATTTAAAGTGAATAACTTATTCTTAACCTTTTTTATGACTTTATATATTGTACTTCAAACAGCACTTGTTCTCAAACTAGGAGGTTAAAAGTGCTATGAAAATAGTTATCGTATTTTACAATATTTATTTCTGTTTTTAGTCTTGCCCTGACATTGAGGAACCTACTGAGGAATGTCTTAAGAATTGTTGCCTATTTAACATTAAGTTGTATTTATTTGACTTTGACAATTCAAGGAAACACCAGTTGCTTACCAAAGCAAATTTCCAAAGACATTTAAACTCCCAAATAATTGACCTGTGCAATCCCGGTCTGCCGCAGCTACAAACACTAAACAATATTTATATCTAGCGAGTTACATAGAAGACAATTTTATGAAATATTTTAACAAGTCAATATCTCTAGAGTCTGACTCAGGTAGTTTGTCGAGCAGAGCAGTGCTGGGCGGCCCCGCGGCGCCGCGACTACCTTCATTATTTATGTCCACTCATGGGAATCGAAAAAAAGGAAAGACTGTTCTAGCTGATAACGGGCGCAATTTAAATTCATTAGATTTAATTCATACTGTAATACTTTTTTTTATCTTGTCGCCTGTATTACCCGAAGGGGTAAGCAGAGGAGTGTAGTACCCTCCCACGATTCACCTATTGAATTCTACGTCCCATCATGGAATAGGGCGTGAGTCTATTGCCATATAACAGCTACAAATCCAGACTGTAAGCTACTAGTAGAAATTCTAAGCTAGAGAAACCCGATGGTACCCGACCCGGGAATCGAACCCTGCACCTCTCGATCAGCATTTGCGCTTGTAACCACTCGACCAACGAGGCAGTATACTTCATAAGTTATAATGTATTAAATTCATTTCTTATTATCTTCAGTGATGTTACAATTAACATATGTATTATAGAGTAGTTTGGACTTGCACGCTTCGGTAAGCAGTACCACGACTCCACGCGCGCGAGGCTCCAGCCCGTGGGCACGCGGCGTGTAATGAGTCGCCCGGGGACGCGCCGGCGCAGGCGCACCTAAATAGTTTTAATTACATGTTATTGATAAATATTCTTTCCTCCAGCGGATCGATCCGTCGATAAGGCCGCGCAATTAGGCGCTGACCTCCGACCTGACGATTTATGGTGGGAAAGTTCACATTGACACCCGCGACACCGATTGCGTTTTCGTTATCTTTAATTGGTGCTTTGGTTCTCATCTTGGTGTTTTTTACTATTGCTAAATGTTAATTTCAATTTTGATCTGGGAGCCTGCTCATATTGTAAGAATGGGGATTAAGTGCTGTTCGGCATCGGCATTAACATCATGAACTATTTCTATAGTTCTAGTGTTGGCTGTGGGTCTCCTTCCAGAACTTTAAGGTGAAGGCTCGCTCAGCGAGACTGTGTACGGAGCGGGGTCCAAGAGTGGACCTGTTATTATCACATGCTGTTACACACGGACACTATACAAACTGACCTAGATATTCTCCACTTCATATCTTATAGGGATTTGTTTCGAAGGAAAGCTATGTTAGTTTTATGGAATCTGGACGCCTTAAAATATACAAGAGCTGAAGGATGGTGTAGAGAACGGAAGATGTATGGAGTGGCGTCAGGCCCACTGGTGTGAGGCATAAGTCGCGCGTCGGGTGGCCCCGCGGCCGGCGAAAAGCGTTTTGTCGCCAGCTGCCGCTATGAATATTTACGAGTCCTGCCCGGAGTCCCGCCCCGTCTCGGCCCGCTCTGGACTTATGGTTGCCATACATAAATAACAACAGCATGTAAATCACTGGAACTTTAAAGGTTCGCAACATTTTCATATTTTTCAACCTTAATAATAGGCAATTGGTAGTAAATAGCAGTATGACGTATGGATCTATTTAGATATGTGTATATGTATAACTATTCCTTAACTTTGTTAAAAATATAATATATTATGCAGAAATTTGAAACACAGGTGGCCCTGGCGACAAGAATTAAACCTAAACAGAGTATTGGGAAAATGAGTTTTTGGTAAACGAAGTCGTCGGCAGGAGGGAGGCGCTGACGGCTGCGGCGTGCCCTTGTCACTGGCGAGTCGCCGTCACAGGTGTGTCGCGTTGTCTTCTGAATCATCAGTCACCCAGGTTTGATAAACAAACTTGATCACGTGACGATAAGTGCGCAGGTAACTATTTTGTTAAGACAATCGCCCACTGGTATTATTAGAAACAATAAACAACTCCAGCCAACTCTGGCACGTCTGGGAACCCTAGCCGGCGCACTGAGCCTGTACCGAAAACCGATCGTGTTATTCCGTATTCATTATTCGACGGGCTCTCGTGCCTTTTTGTAGGCGATTATTTAAACGACCGTTAATTTTTCTACATAAATCACCCGCGCGTCTGAATAATAGTCGTTCACTCGAATTAGGACTTCGATGTTGTTATAATCGATGAGATGTATCGAGTGGCTTAAAATGTCACGGCCCACCTCCGGCCGCTCCGAGAGTTCATCACACCGGGCTTATTATTAAATGTAATAACTACGCAGATGACTGTATCATTCTCCACCAACTGTTTCCGCTGCGACACGACTCACGGGAACACTTCTCTGCTCATTATAGCTTTAATGCGTTCATCTAAAGAACAGTACATGTTTTGAAAATCCTTATTGATTACGTTTGAGTTGAATTCTTCGTTTTCGATCATACTTAGGTAGGTATGTATGTGTACAGTGAATGTTATTGATCTAAAAACGATATACTCGTATTATATAGCTTCTCTTTAAAGTGCAATTAGTTGGATCGAGTTTAGAATTGTTATGGTTACGTTCTAGAATGGCCTGAAGTGTCCGATTGAGTACTCGTATGTTTAACGACGTATAATACAACGACGGGCACGTTAAGGAGTTCGGTGCAATGGAAACACCGATACGGCGGCATTTGCTAGCTGAGTGTCCAATCAAAACGTTATTTGTCATGCATCCGAGTCATTGTGAAGTGTTTGGCAGGGGCATGCACGCACGGAATTAAAGCCACGCTGGCTTCTGAATGTCGATTTAATTGCCAGATAAGTCTACCGCGCGCACCTCCATTCAAAGATAATGGCCTGAGATGTTTTGTAGCTTATTGAGATTTGAGATTATAGTACGCATCCCAAACAATACTTTAATACTTGCTTTGTGCGACGAGGCACTCAAATACAGGATTTGCCGGTGTCTCGGATACTTATGTGACATGAGAAATTTTATCATTACTCTCTAAAGCTCTTCCAAAAATTTCGCACGTAATAAAGTGTAGGGACATTTCCTACAATTATTATATCGTCACGCCAGGTTCCTTTTGGACTACGCAGAGAGCATCGAGATCCGAAAATCTCTATTTTTACGGCCCTGATATGTTTCTTTTACGTTAATTGTTTTCACTAAACAAGTTACAAAAATTAGACTAATGGATTAAACAGAGATTGAGGGAGAGCCTCCTCCCCCAGCTCGACAGCACATTAAACTGTCAAACGAGCAGGCCAGTGTCAGGTGTACGTTTCAATTATGTGATTACTTTACAGAATTGATGGAATCAGTACCTGACCTGGGTTACTTAGCTCACCAGTGGAGACAGTGTACGTGTACGTCAGTGTACGTGTACGTCAGTGTACGTGTACGTCTAAAAACAGTTCGTCGTCGTGATTTTGTCTGGAGCGATGCTGTGGGATTTATCTCGGCATATCTACGGCAGTTGTTGTTCCAATAAGCAATAATCCATACAAGTGATAAATTTGAATGGCCAGCCAGCAGTGCGCTCGAGTGGGCGCCTAAACACTACGAGGGCTCATAAAGCGACGAGTATGGTAATGTCGGAAACATGCTACACTCACCGGTACTCAATCTTTTACGATTACGTTATAAGCGATTCGAGTACAACCTTTTATAAGACGCTTGTCACTGAGTCTCGCCGTAAGCCCGACAACGCTATTGTGCGTGTTTTTGCTACTTTGGCGTGTTTCGTCATTTATCACTTTATACTAGGTACGGCACCATTGAACATTTTACAAATATAGATAACTGTGGATACTATTGTTCAGTACAAATGTACAAAAATGGGAGAGTACAGTAGGAACAATAAAATGAACAAGCTACAAACCAAAAATCTTAATAAATTAAGGTTTTGTACTTTTTTAAATTAATTTTTGAGTTTTTGTCGTGTATATTAATTTCATGGTTGTAGTACATTCGTGTACAATTAAGACACATTTTTAGTAATTTTATAAATTAGGACTTAACAATTACCAAATATTCGTAGTAAGTTTATACAATGGGTGACACATTGAGCACCGCTGACGTTACGATCTGAATATTATTTTGTTCACCTCTCAGCTGCCAGCGACCACGAGCTGACTGAAAGCTGTTTGTTGAAGTGTTCTTGCGGTAGCAATGTGTCTCAGATGTATAAATCAGCAGACCCCTGTGCGTAGGCCGGCCGAGTTAGGCTTAAAGCCTCTATACATTATACAACGTAGCACACGTTATTAGGTAGCTACATACACGTATGAGTCGAAATACATTTATAATTAAAAAAAGAAAAACTAAATATAATCGACAATTGCTTCGGTTTTTTTTAATAATTTTAACCGACAGAAAATGTTTCATGTATTGATGTCTAGTGAGGTTATGTCCTAATAAAATCTACTTTTAAATTGTTTGTCTTTGAGAAGTAAATATTTACATGATTTATTCACTTGTAATTAATTAGTGTTACACAGATGGTCGGGAAATATTGTGACTTGTGACCAAGTTCAATATTCTAAATAGCAATAATCGACTGCCGAGACCATTCGATAAAGTTATAGCAGTACTGCCACAGCCTCATGTGATTGTATGTACTTCAAAAACAGAGACGTGGAACATGTGATATTAAACTACATTGTTGGGACAGTAATCAAAAGTTAATTTGGCAAGATTAACAAAATTCATTTGGATATCAACTAACAGAAGTGATCAAACAAAAAAGATTTTCCAGAAACAATAAAATACCAGGTGCAAAATATAAAGCTTGTAAATAAACAGAGCTTTCCGATCTATAGAGATACTCTACATAGCTTATGTAGAAATAGAAATGAGTGTATTTTAGAGGCAATAAATATCGAAGTTACGAGATCTGATAATCTAGTTGGATCGAATGTTGACAAATGAGAGGTGAATTTCGAGACACAGCGAGTGGTTTACGGGACAGAGCGGAGGCATGTTTCGTCACGGGCGCGCGGATATTTCAGCGGCCGCGCTGCCCGGCCGCGCTGCCCGGCCGCGCTGCCCGGCCGCGCTGCCCGGCCGCGGTCGGAC
>DWEH01000450.1:0-11759 GCA_018245815.1 Apyrrothrix aesculapus | reverse complement strand
CTAATAGTTATATACTTAATAATAATAGACGATACTTAATACTACCATTGATGTGTAAATATTTTGAACAATTACCATATAAAACGATTTAATCATAGTTTACATGAGAACCGTGAACGAAAAAATCGCGAGGAAATTTGTACAGATGAAAGTTCTCTATAATATTGTCTGAAGTGTGTGAAACTTGTCGACACGTATTAAACCCACCTGGTAGCATCTAACGTTAACCTTCTTACGTGGCCAACAATGAGAGGGGCACGACAAAGTGGGATTGAAGGTGATGCAAAATATGGCAATCAAAATCACCATTCCCGAAAATGGTGCGGTGGTGGTGAAACAGTGCGGAAAAGATATTGAAGACGACAAAAAATGTTGCAAACAAAATGATAATGGAATTATGGTGAAGAAGAGATTGAGGAAGAAACCAAACGTTTACACAAAAGTCACAGTTCTCGCAGACGTGAATTATGATTAAATAGCCAGTGACTGTAGACTGTTTGAGTCTTTAGGGCAGAAATCATTAACGCCGGCACCAAATCGAAACGCACCGTACGATTGTTCCACATTAGCCCTTTCCGACTAAATCCATCTCGAACTTTGATAATAAGTTCTTTTGTCAAAATGAAATTTTTGTGCTATGCTTTCAAAATTACAAAAAGTCCGCTTGAATCCCCTTGATTAACAGATATATATGTAAAATGTTCAAAAATCCTGTCATCACTCGCTTACTACGTTCGCAAAACTTTTCGTCTTGACGCGAATAGAAATAATTAAGAAAAAACTGCTAAAATCATACTTTCATTTCCATAGTTTTGAATTTTATCACTTCTGAGTAATCACATAACTTCTGTTACCAACCCATCACACTACGTCCGTTTGCTGACTTTATGTGATTCAAAATTTGAAAAACGTAGGAGACCGAATGGGCAGGAGTCATAATTGCAGGAGCAGAAGAGAAGCAATATTACGCTAAGGCATTCAATTGATATAAATAAAATCACATTCTTTACGGAGTAGCGAATGAAGCGTCTTCGAGAAAATTTATTTATTTAATCTTCTAATAGATTGAGAGTTAAAGGTAATCAACATATTAATTACGGATGTTCCGACGATAAAATCGTACAGGAATCGCATTGGAGCTGAACCAAAATTACGGTTATTCCTTGAGAAGTTTTTACTCCCGAATAGGAGTACCTCATATGCACTTAATTACGGAGCATAAAACCGAAAGCACGCCTGCATCGCGCAAGATTAATAGATTAGGGAAGTGGCAACTGAGTGATGACGTCGCCTCAAAAATCACTTAATCCTAATTTCCATCATAAACAACACGCCGCCGAATCACTTTAGTCTTTTCTTTTCCATCCCTTAAACCTAAATATGGATAAGTTTTAAACACTCATTATAATACAATAGTTTCAGAGCACGAAAAGCAAACACGGTTTGTTTAATGGTAGATAACATTAACTGAACCGTAAAATATTTAAGGTGAAAATGGGTATTCAGTTCGCTTTTGAACGGATGATAATTTTGGAAAATCTCAAGTTTATGAAATTATTCAATACCATTAATAAATATTATTTTTGAACGTGGTAATATTAATGTTGGCGACTTACATGGAATATTGCATTGCTTGTACGATACCGAAAATTGTGTTTTAACCAATTTGTATATATCTCGTGTTTTTTTGGGATAGCACGCCTGGTTCTGACCTTCGCAGGCCTTGTCTTAACCTGTGCAATCGGTGGGAATTCATGATGGAACTCGGTTTGGTTCCAAACTAGTGACGGCTATCCCGAAGAAACATACCTGAGCTAAGCCGGTACATAATTAAATCATGTGGACTCACAAAACGTTTAATAACAAAATTGTATTTTAGTGAGTGTACAAAACAATGACTAAATGTTATTAAAATGACACAGTAAACTTACGAATAGATAAATTATCCTTAATTTGTACATCTACCACATATGTAAAAGTAAGTCTCTAGTCTCTATCTAAAGGTTTTGAAAATATATAATTTTACACTAGCGATTATTGAACATGATTTCAACGTCGGAACGGGGTGTTTGCCTTACAGCATTTTGGTGCAGTGAAGTTTGTAAATAGGAAGACAGGCCTGACCATTTTCAACACTGTCTTTGGACAGTCATAAGAACACGCAGGCAGAAGAACAGCTTGCACGACGGCGAAGCTTGAGTGTACATATGAAATAATATTGGAAATTGAAATGCAATCCAAATGGAAGCTAATTTCAGTCTTGGACATGATAATAAGTCGCTAGTATAAAATTTCATTTCAAGTCACAAAAATATAGCTATAGAGAACGAACTTATACGTAACAATTTAATACTGTAACGGTTCATTTAATATTAGACACTGAGATATTTAAAAATACACACACACACACATACAAGTTAAATACGAAGTGATAATAAAAATTGTACATCCATTAAACAACTGATTCACCATTACATCAAATATAGTATGATGCCTCCACGCCCTCCACGACAAGCCGATAAAAGTTTTTGATCTTTTTTTAAATACACGTATATTTCTGTGTGTAAATATAGATATAAACCATATTTTTTTTGCAAATAATCAAATATAATTGTATCGAGGTCGATGAGAATCGTATGAAATGTTGATAATATTTTTACTTAACAAAAAGTTCATTCTACACAATACAGTTACTATGATAGTCCGAAGATTTAGGACAACAGTAAAGAATCTTATAAAGCTTACCAATTACAGATATAAGATGACAACTACGTATCACCTTCGAGAAATGTAAAAATTCAAATCCCGTGTAGGGTACTATTGGATTTTGCTAACTTAGATTTTCTAGTAGAGATTTCTAGTAGTTGCTCGGAGTCTGGATTTGTGCCCGTCGTATGGCAATAGACTCACCACCTATCCCATAATGGGACGTAAACGTAACTGGTGAAACGTGGGAGTGTTCTATACTCCTGTGCCTACCTCTTTGGGGATTACAGGCGTGATGTTACGCAAAAACGATAAGCCAATGCGAATAAGCGATTCAGTAACGGTATTTTTTACACACAAAAAAGTTACGTGTTAAAGAACAAATCGTGGCTGCAAATAAATCTATTAAAAGGAATAATCATAAAAGGAAGAAGGTACTAAGATGAACCTTTCGATCACAAGAACGATAGTTGGGTCGATGATGAAGAATTATCTTAATATCATGTATAACAATTTAAGATTCCATGCCTATAAGTGGTTTATTTAAGGTTTCTCTATTATCAATCTACCCTTTTTATTTCGATTTATTTGATTCGGTTTGTTCTGCATTCAATTTATCTGCCTCTGTCTTAAAATATTGTTTTGCGCTTCACTTGGCAGTATTAAATAGCTTAATTAAATGACTAGGTAAAATAAAATGTATACACAGAAAAAGAAAATAGCCACAACGTAAAACTTGTCGTGTCTTTTTTTTATTAAACAAATAAAGCAATTTTCGTTTCGTTTCCAAGTCGATATTTGGCAAGTTAATTGACTAACGTCGGCTAGGAAACGAATCTTACATATTTAATCGGATCTAATATATTTATAAGACCAATTCCTAGCAAATAACCACGGAGAAATCGTTTTAAAGGGCTCGTCTTTAAAACGTTTCTATTGGTTTCATATTAAAGTCTCTAACACACCCATTCTAACATCCGTCCACTGTTTGATTTCGCTTGATGAATAAATCGCTTTTGTTTAAACGAATGTATTAAAGGAATCTATTTTAAAAAAAGTTAATCATTTTTATAACTGAAATTGACGTCATCCTCGAAATCGTCTTCATCTGTGTCTGAGTCCGCTTGGTTGTGCATATTGTTTAGAATATTGACTAGATTATCGTCTTGCACGTCCTCCTCATCTGTCGACGTGTCAATTGAGTCTACGTCGTATACAATCCATTTACGGATCGCACCGTCTTTAGTCAGTGTCAACCAGTTTTTAGGTAACAACTTGTTGAACTTCACAAGTACATACAGGCCCTTGCTAGAGTGCGACGCAGTCTTTCTATCGATGGCTCCGTATAACTCCAATTCAAACCCATAATGAGTATCATTCACGGTTGCAACAAACTTCAATTCTCTATCGCGTATTTCCATATCATACGTTGCGACGCCAATTAAGTGTATTTTTATCATCACACTAGTCTTTGTCTGTCTCCAGTTGAGTTTCGGCTTCCTCAATTGATACTCTTCAACGATTGCTTTCTTGATTGCTTGTGCTTTTTCCAAACCAGTCGGAGACAAAGAGGGTTCTGGCGATGATAAATCATCGGAATCTAAATCTCTCGTTATATTAGGATTTACTGTTACAAGTTGAAAGTGGCGTGAAGCTTTGTCTATGTTATTAGCGACACAAGCTAAGTCGATTGGTTCAGATCCATATCCATCATAAGCCTCTCCGTTTGCTAATGCGGGTAAATGAGGTTGTCTATTATGTGTCCCACCTTCATACACTGGTTTAAACATGTCCACTAAGTTGTCGCACATATTCACGTGCCACCTATCTAAATCATCAATATCAACGTCACTTCCTACTAAGGGCATAGATCGTATTGGACTTGTTAACAAAATATTTGACACTGGCAGATTACGAGCACTCGAGTTAGAGTTTGCCGAATAATTTGATACTTTCTCCCAATTCTCGTCCTCTTCCTCTTCATCGTTGTCGTTTGATTCTACCTGGGGCTCTATTTTGGGTTTGGCGAAATCCAGATATTTTACTTCATCTTCCGCCTCTTTTGCCAAATTTCCATCTATCATTGCTTGATTTATAACGAGGTCGTCGTCGCCATAAGTATCAATGAGAACTACGCCGTATCTGTACCCGCCAGTAGAAAGTGCTGGCTCTTTCGTGAAATACTTAACAAATAGCTGTTTCAAACCACCATTATTACTTTCGAAACATTTGTCGAATAGCCAATTTATGGAGAAATTCGTCCACTGATCACCCGGCGGTTTTATGCCTACTAAACGACACTCAATAGCTTGGAAAGGCAGTTGAGTTATAAGTGAATCTTCAATGGGGATTAATTTATCTTTGGTCAACCACAGCCATTCTCCTTGATCTACAAAGAAGCACTTAATTTTCATATCATTTATGTCATCAATTCTAGCCCTTCTATACATCGAATCATCGGGATATTGAGCCAAAACAATATTGTCCTTCTTAAACTCTTCTATTTTAGTACTGTTGCTAGCTACGTACTTTTGAATATCCTTAATTAATATCTTCATACAGTCTTCGAACTTTGTAAGTCGTACAAACAACGTATCCGGATCTTCAGCGCATGCGAAATAAACCGTAGTCATATCACGACCCAAGAAGGCCCATCTTATGTGGGATACATCCTTTACTGACTTCATAATTTCGGTTTCTATATTTTCTGCACATTTAACTTCTAATTCGGCACTTCGACAAAGTTCCTCAAGTTTAGATATGTGATCTGGATTCACTTCCGCGTGCTTTTCAAGGAGGTCGCGTTTCACATTATATATAATAACAGATTCGTGTAAGGACTTTAGATTTTGGCATACCTCCAGTGTGTCAACAAATATGCAGTTCCCTACAGTCAAAGCAATTTGTCCTTTCATATATGTATTATCATTATCGACAATTCTCTTCTTTAACTGATTTAGCGCAAGCTCAGAGAATACAATATCCTTGTCTCTGGGTTGAACATTCGCAAGTCTGATATGTACAATATACGCAACTAAATCTTTTAATTCATCTGGCAAATAGTACAGATTCGTATCTGTCGTCGTATCAAATAACTCCTCGTCTACCATATTTATCAGAACGTTTTTGGGATTACCTCTCTTATATTTACTTAATATTCTGATGACTTGACATCTTACAAACAAATTATTTCTCAAGGAGACTGCGCATATATCTCCAACTTTTGGAATGCCAAGCAAAATTCTATTTTTCGGACTCGAAAAATGAACTCCCAATTTCATTGATACATTGCTGTATGCGAGTGGGTATTTTAAGTAGGTGCCGATATCAAAATTCGCAACAAGTCTTGCTGAAAACAGAGTAGCATGATGAAAATGTATAATTTTGAATGTAACTACCCCTGACGTCGGCATCCATTCTTTTGGTTTATCATAATCTTTATAAATGGTATGTCGACTTCTACAGTTATAAAAGTCTGGACAATCTCCCAAGCTCAAAAATGTACTACAAAGCGGAGAAAAACTCTCAGCTTTTTTGGCATCATTTTTTGCTATCACCGTTGCACAGATACCATCAATAAACTCAGGAATGTTATTTCTACAACGTTTAACGAAATTTATTATTTTCGGAAATTGTTCGACGTTGCTATCTTCCAAAAGAATTAATATTTTAACAGCCTGATTATCTGTTTTAAAAATTGATGGATAACTTTCATTGAGAGTTGCGAAACGCCTACAGAATGTCGAATATAGCGACGGCATCGAATATTGCACCAAATAGTGGGCATTAACAATATTCATGTGGTATAAATTGCTGTCCCGGCATATGAGCACAGGAGCTGTCATAGGCTCTCTAAATTCTCGCCATAACATACTCAAATTATACAAATCTTGCACAGTCATTTTGCTGTTTGAAGCAAAGACGAAGTATTTAGCTGCCTGTATAGTTCTATTTAAAATGTCTACTTCCTCGTCTGTATCGCAAACCACGACGGTTCTTTTTGAGGGATCCACGTCTTCTAAAAACTCCATTAAGAGTTTCAATTTCTTCTCCTTCTTAACATAACTCACAGTCATGTTGGCCCTCGCATATAAGACACACTCTTGAAAGGCACCAATGCAAACAACCGTATCAGGTGCTTTCTTAGCGAGAGGCTCCATAAACTCGCACCCTATTCGTGATGCAACAATGTATTGTACCTTCAGTTCTTTGTTTACTCGCGCTTTTAACATGTCTTTCACTTTGTGCAAGCAAAATTTTAATTCACTCGGGTACACTTCAGACAAGCGCTCGCAGTCGTCCAGGACGAAGGTAGCAAGGCGGCGCAAGTCCACGCCAAATTCTGGTACTTGTAACAAGCGTACTAGTGAAGGCGCTGTGCTTATCAATAACTCGCATCCGTTAAGCAATGCCGATGCCACAGCAGTTTCATCATGACCGAAATAACATGAAACTACTTTCTCACTGCATCCAACTAACATTTTAGCAATCCTTTCTATTTCGGATACAGATTGCGACGTCGCACAAACTATGATGCTGATAGGGCCTACGCTATCACCGTCCGAGTCTACTTCACTGCTATCAGTAACTAAACGACATACGGCCGGCAAATAACCCATAGTCTTACCGCTTGAAGCGGATCCGATCATGAAAACACTATAACCTCTAAGAATGGACGACCATGTGATGGTTTGCATCATCATGGGCCGACAAACATGCATATTTTTAAGTACCAGGCGAATATGATCACTGAAATTTATATCACGATAAAGACAGGTCGGTACGAAACGCTTATTCATTTTGGAATGAACCATCATAATTGGTGTGACCAAATTATCTACAAACACAGACATATTCGGGTCAAAATTCTGAAATTGATTCGTATTTACAGCTACCACTGAACATGTATTTACTATTTCTTTACCTGTGTCATCAGCGGAAGTATTCATATTCTCCGAAATAATAAGTGGCTCCATGACTTCAGAAATACTTTCATCCGTAGTATCATCCTCGGTAGTAAGTTTAAAATTCTTTGGTGGAGTTTTATCTTCTTCGTTGGAGGTTTCTTTGATTGTTGTATCGGAGATGTGAGTTGCGCATCTCTTATTTTTAGCCATTTCTTTGTGCAGTTTCAACCTTTTCTCCCATAGTGACGAGCTTGATGATGTTATATCTTTCCTGTCATGTCTATTTCTCGTATGTTTGGTTTCGAGACTTGGTGTAGGTTCTTTCTTATTTACTTCCACATTTGTCTTAGAATCAACATCGCCATTTTTGCGCTTCAAAGTTCCGTCTCCTTTTTGATTTGTTAAATTTTCTTCACCATATAAGTGTATGGGCGGGACTCTACAATTTAACTTTGTTAAATCAATTCCCGGAGGTCCAAATCCCGTTTTAGTTCCTTTTTTGATATTACCTTTCTTACCTTTCTTCTTTGATTTTTTTTCTGTAAGAAAAATAAATATTATTATTGTATGATACATTCAGCAAACAGAAATTCTAAATAACTTATTTTAATGAAATCCATTGACTGCCTCGTTGTTCGTGTTGGTTGCAAGCGCGACTGCCGATTTAGAGGTCCTGGGTTCAAATCCCGGATCGAGTACTATTGGATTTTTCTTAAAATTAGAATTTCTAGTAATGGCTCGCAGTCTGGACTTGTGCCCGGAGTATGGCAATAGACTCACCACCTATTCCATAATGGGACGTAAACGTAACTGGTGAAACGTGGGTGTGTAGTGCACTCCTCTGCCTACCTCTTCGGGGATTACAGGCGTGATGTTACGTTAATGAAATCCAAAAACTTTCATTTTCCAAGTGGATCTTAAATGGACCCGCTACACATTTCAGTATAGTATATAATCTTATCCGTAAGTTTTAGTATGCTTCCAAAAACTCGTTGGCTCAATTGGAAGACAAATAATAATTCAGTGTAGACGTGACGTTACTTTGTTAACGTTTAAGTTTAAATAATTATTGTTTAGTGTCCATCTACACATAAAATGACTAGGAATTTATAATATAATAGAAAACTTACGTTTCGGAGCTGGTGGCTCTTTCTTTTCGGAACCAGTGCATTGGACTTTGCTCTTTTTTTTAAGTTCTTTAACTTCACTGTTCAACTTTCGTTTATATTTACTCAAAACATCAAAAGTCTCTTTACATATTCCTTCCTCACTACATCTTGCCAATGCTTTTTTTATTATATTACCATGTTTGGACCCTTCCAATTTATGTTTATTAATTATTGACGAAGCCACTTCTTCATCGGTTAGGGTCGGTTTTATTGATTTGTTTTTAGGTTCTGGTAAGTTTACAACTTCTTGTTCTTGCTTTGTGATTTGGGTTTGATTTGGTCGTGTGCTATCAGTCTCGGCTCCATCACATTGTTGACTTTTGCTCTGTTGGGTTTGTACTGGCGCAGTTTTGACTTCAGCTTTCAATTCTTTGTTAGCAAGTTTCCCTTTTGAATTTGAGCTGCCCTTGCCCTGAACCTCTGCATTTTTAACTGTGTAATTTGGTTTGGACGTTGAGCTTTCTAGTTTAGCACATTTTACTAACTGTCCTTCTTCAGAAATAGATTTCGCTTGATTCTTTCCGTTCGTAATACTCTTTGGAGTCTCCTTTTTACCCGCAGTAGATGTAGAAGCTTTAGGTTGTGTTTCTTTAACCTCACTTCCTTTCAGGGAAGCAGAACTTAATTGTTTGATATCAGACAATTTTTTCTTTGAAATTTCTTTGTTTTCGAATTCAGAATTGGAAGCTTCAGTCTTAAGTTCCACTGTCTTTTCTTGATCGGATACCGAATTTAATTGTGTTATTTCGTTTCTGACTGTTGGGTTTTCTTTGGGTTTAACAGTAGTGGTGGAAGTTTCTGATTTTCCAAGTTTAAGAAATTTTTCATGTTTAGCTACCAAATTTGATGGTTTCTTTGGAACCTTTCCATTTTCTGAAGCAGCATTTGTAGAAGTTACAGGTTTATTGTCCGTAGTTAATTTTTTGGTACCAGATTCGATATTGAATTGCTTGATTTCACTCAGGTCATTTTGTGGAATTTCATTATGATCAGAAGTATGTGTTATAGATTTACCAGGTTTGACAAAATTTTCTTGAGAAGAAACAAAATTCGATTGTACAAATTCATTTATGACTTTTTTTGGGCTTTGCTTATGTTCAGGAGTAGAGATACAAATTTCAGATTTCCCATATTTAACTGAATTTCCTTGAGCAGATTCAAAATTCGATTGTTTGGCTTCCTTTGCAACTTCTTTAGAAATTTCTTTATCATTGAAAGTAGACGTTTCTCGTGTAGAAACTTCAAATTTATTTGAAAGTGACGATGAACTTGAGGATTTAATAACTGATTTTTCAAATAATCGGTGTTTTGAATCAGATTTACGCCTCGAATCATTAAGAAGTCTTTTAACTAATTGTTCTTGTTTTGAAATTTTTCTACCAGTCTTGCACATAATTTTTTTCAATATTTGTGCTTTATGTGCATCAGTTTTATTAGAGATTTTTTCTGGATATGGTGTCGTATTTGTATCTAAAAAGGGCTGAGTCTCTTCTGAAGTATTGTCCTGGTCTTGAGTTTCAAGAGTGTCAGGAGATTTTGAGACATATTTAATTTTTTTTGCAGTCAAAAGCTCTAGTTTTTTCTCAACAGGAGTTAGTTCCTTTTTGTTGTTTATCTTCCTGGTTGTGCCTCTGCCTATTGATCGTTCATCAACACCCTTACAAAGTTCTAAGTCTTTTCTTTTATTTTCCAATAAAATTTTCACAAGCTTATCATGTCTACTAAAATTTGTTGTTGTGAGGGCTCCCTCAATATCCAAAGAAGCTCTGGATATCGACGTGTGTATCTTGACAGGTGTATCCCAATATTTTGTAGGCTCATTGTTATTCCTGTAATATTTTTCCAGTTGTTGAACCACTTCTTGAGTGGAAGCACTGTCTAGTTTAGTTATTATTTTCCCTTCACTAAGGTATTGGTGAAATAAACAGGCATCATAAGTAGCAAACCCACTAGTCCTGAGCATTTTTGATAGAAATTTGGATCTTCCATCTGATGTCTTTATTATCAAATCACCAAATGTGTGGACATTGTCATCAAATATTGATGATCTGTGGACAAAAAAACACATAAATTATTAATTTTATACACCCTGTAATTGATTTATAAGTCACTTCTAGAAAAACAGTGTGGAGTGTCTGTCTATCAAAGACAATTTAATAATAGTGTAATAAATCATCAGAACAAACATTTATGAGTGAAGGAATGATATGATATAACATTCAGGATTCTCCTTTATGTTTTGTAGTCCTATGATCTGAGTGTTGCTTCTAATTTGTTCATTCCTTATGTGTACACTCTGAAGAAAAACAAACATAAATAATACCTGTATTAGTAGTAGAACTAGCAAATGCATTTCAAAAATATTTCATATTCAAAACTGACCCATTTTAAATGCAAAACAGGTAAATCTACATAAATGAGTAATACTGTATCAAGTGACATGTACTACAGTAAATCTGTTACCATATTTAATTGACAGTACACATTAAAAAAAAAACATACCATGTGTATAATAATAATAATATAATAACTATACAATGGCAATAGACTAAACATTTTGTTTTTTATTATTAGACTATGGGGTTAAACAGTCAGTCACAGCTCTTGTCAAATAACAAACTTGTTGGGTGTTAATGGTTTTAAAAACTCTCAATAAACATAATGACTACTAAACAACATACTAAGTATATTAAGAGCATACAATAACCAGCGGCCCCTACAGACAGAAGCAAAAAATCTGTGCCCCAGATTGTGATGTCACTGGCTTACGGCTGATGGTTACCAAGTAACATGATTTCATACAAATTAAATTATTCCTGCATCATTCATATCCACCCAATGTAACTTTCATAAACCGTTATATCACAGAGTTCATGTATATTTTTATGTGTATAAAATCGTAAACGTAACTGGTGAAACGTGGGAGTGTACTACACTCCTCTGCCTACCTCTCCGGGGATAACAGGTGTGATGTTAC
>DWEH01000449.1:0-11760 GCA_018245815.1 Apyrrothrix aesculapus | reverse complement strand
AATACAACTGTAATACAACTGTAATACAACTGTAATACAACTGTAATACAACTGTAATACAACTGTAATACAACTGTTATACAACTGTTATACAACTGCTATATAACTGTTATACAATTATACAATTGAGGCGGTCATTACAAAACGTTTTCATGTCGCTTATATCGATTCACGTTTTTTGTCGCAAGGCATTGTTAAAACAATTTCTATGACATTAATTTCGCTTATGATACAATTGTAGCAGCAAAATATCGCTTTAAGCGTAGAAATAGATGAAGCATTACTTATACCACGACTACCTCGCTGGTCGATCGGTTCAAACGCGACTGCTGATCGAAAGGTCCTGGATTCGATCCCTGGGTCGGGTACTATTGAATGTATCTAACATGAAACTCCTAGTAATAGCTCGGAGTCTGTATTTGTGCTCCGTGTACGTCATCAGGCTGTATGGCAATAGGGACGTAAACGTAAGAGGTGAAACGTGGGAGTGCAATACACTCCGCTGCCTACCTCTTCGGGAATTGCAGTTTGATACTTATACCAGACCATACATGAATAAAAACGTATGAAATATTTTTATAAGCGGGTCTGATATAGAAAATTACAAATTCCTAACTTTATTTGGGTGTAAATATTTTTTGGCACCCAAATAACAGTGAAATTGATTGCCTCGTTGGTAGTGTTGGTTGCATGCGCGATTGCCGATCGAGAGGTCCTGGGTCAAATCCCGGGTCGGGTACAATTGGATTTTTCTAAGATTTTCTAGCAGTGGCTCGGAGTCTGGATTTGTGCCCGGTGTATGGCAATAGACTCACCACCTATCCTATAATGGGACGTAAACGTAACTGGTGAAATGTGGGAGTATACTACACTCCTCTGCCTACCTCTGCGAGGATTACAGGCGTGATGTTACGTTACGTTTACGTTACGTTATGTTTTTATTTGTAAAACTCATTAATAATTTTCCATTTATTAATGAGTTCCATTTATTAATGAATTATCCAGTAGAAAAGTATTACTCTCGTTCGGCGAGTTCCCATGTCCTAAAATATACACGAATAGCTCAAATGATTCATTAATATTTTTTTATTTACTTCAATTCCAGAATCCAAACTTACAACATTACATTTCCCGTACATTATGTTTGCGTCTCTCGTTCTTACTATATAATTTTTCTGTTTTTATTTTGAATTCAAACAAAATGGCTGCTTTTGAGTCTACTTTTTATGAAATCTGTCAATTAAACGTGTTTTTGTAACTGAAACTTACAACACAAAATTGTTTTTGTTATATTTCGTAAAAATATATCATGAACGATTAATGAATCGTTTATGATATTTTCGAAGGCCTGAATAAAAGTAATGTTCAAATATGGAATATATTTAAAAATGAAAAATAATACAATAATAATAATAATATTACAGCATCTACGCAGGAGCAAAAGAAAATAAAAACTTTTTACAAAAAATGAAACATTGCAAATATTGTTTACGAAAATATTTTAAGTTATCTATCTTTTGCAATATCGGGGCCACACTTTTATTAATCCTTCGTCCTGAACCAGTGAACACCAAAATCAGGATGTCGGATAACAAAATCCGAAATGGATTATACTAATACAGACACGTATTTGTTTACCAAAAATAGAATAAAAAAATTAATTCATAATTTTATTTGAAAACATTTAAAAATATATTTGACTTTCATAAAATATTTTATTTTATAAATATAAAAACACTGCATAAATTTAAAATCAATAAAAAAAGTAAACACATATTATAACAGAGTCCAATAAAAAAATATACCTACCTGTTAAAACAAAAGCCCGCATTAATCGATTGCCTCACTTAAGATGGCGGATCGCAGCATCCGCGCAACTACAAGAAAATGCGGAAATAACAGAACAATAAAGCAAAATAAATAAACTAGAATAATTATGCGAAATATTCTTACCTTTAATAAGGATATCACTGGTTTTCAAATGCCACAAGAAATTATCAGATAGGCAAGTTACAAGTGAGATGCAGCGGACTTTCCAGCTCCACGTAAGTGCATCAAATGATTTATGCGACACTCCCCGGGGCTCGGAGAGGTGCCCCGAGACCCTATTCTCAATCACAACTATTGGAATGGCCCATAACGAACATTACATACGATTTCTGATTTTGAATTATGTACGTCCAGGCGAAATTGAATAAATTACATTAAAATTTTAACCAAATTAATATTATGTGATATGAAAGATATTAAACACTATAAGTGAAACTATTAAGGCGTATTACATTATTTAAAACAATGTCACATAATTGAATATTTTCACAAAATATTTTGCGAATTATTCCTTGTCCCGTAAGGTGTATACACATTAATTATCTCGTAACAAAATTTTATAAAACCGTCACTACGTGCTGCCAACTTCGTATGACAACGTTATTCATACTATTGCTAAATTATGCATCTTTCCACTGCACAAATATTTTTTTGCGCTACCTATTACATAAAGTTCATTAATTTTTCGACCAACTTTGTCTTTCTCATTTTTAATTGAAGCTAGCGTTAAGAGTATTTAGCTATCCATTGTTCATAAATTAAGGTAATGTTAGACTAAGGGTTGGAACTCAATCATATTTAACTATTTTATTTATGTTGCCACGTATTTAGGCACAGTTTGTATTGTATACTTCTAGGCTCCCCTCCTATTCCATGGTGGCACGTTAACGTAACTGGTGAACTGTAGGAGTATACTGCACTCCTCTGTCTACCTCTCCGGGAATTACAGGCGTGATGTCACGTTTGTATTATACACTCTTGTAGAATGTTAGTATAATAAAAGAATATTCTACTTGTTAACAATATTTCTTGGACATTGCTAAATCTCTTAGGTGGTCCAGCTGCTTAATTTTTCATCTATGTATTGTTGTAATATTATAATTGGCAGAGTAGTTCTGTCACGGTAATAAGATAAGATAAATCGGTGTGCTAATTGTGATACAATTTCACATGAAGACAGATCGAACTTTGAGGAATGGTTTTTTTTAATTACGAAAATACCATTTTTAAGTACTATTTTAAGAATGAAATGTTGATTCTATGTTATTATAAAGCATTTTGACAAAACGGACGGTTGTTAATAAATAAAACAAACAAGAATTAAAAATTTCGACAATAATTATAATAATTTGTAATATCAATATATCTGATATTGATTGTCGATAAAATGTCGCATCGTCGCAGAATATCGCCTGCGTTTCGAATGTTCTGGAGCGAATTTCATTTAGGTCTAGTGCGCAGGTCACGTAGGCCGTCTAGCTGTATCGATCGAGCCGCGGCGTGAACCGGGAACACGGGAGCTAGGTACTGCGTTTCATAATACATCTGTTGAGATAAAAATATGATTGTTGCAGAATCAGGTGTCTTCGAAACTGGCGTGCGGCCAAGAAAGCGATGGCTGTGGAAGAAATGTTTTCCTTTTTAAACTTTACTTCCTCTCTGTCACCTAACAATAGTCCGCCATCATATTAACACCCCAGCATCTTTGACGCCTTCTTTCCATCTTACATCTTGATGGAACCGTAAAACATGCAATATGACTTGGCATGGCAATATAATAATAATATAATTATTTTCCAGTCTCGGATTGTAAAATTATACAAAGTTTGCTTTATACATACATTTATTGTATATTTTCACCGTAGATGGCAACATGATTAAATTTGTTTCGTCAAGTTTAATATCCACTATTTGTGTATTGATTACGCCATCTTTAATTACAATAACAAGCTGCAGGTACGAATAGTTGTAGCGCTCATCCATTCTCCTTGCACCCGCGACGTGATACTCAGTTAAAAATATAATATTTTCCATATAATTATTATGTAATAACTCTACCTACGGTACATGCTCCACTAATCTACTTATTTCCTTATCTGTATACGGACATAATGTGGTGTTATTTACATAATATGCTCTTTATCAGAACAAAAGAATAACAATTTGAAAAATTTAATTCCGGTAACAAAACGATAAAAATACCTCTTAATTATTATTCGAGTGCCTCGTTGGTCGAGTGGTTGTAAGCGTGACTGGTGATCGAGAGGTCCTGGGTTCAAATCCCGGGTCGGGTACTATTAGAAGAAGAAAGAAAGAAAATAACTTTATTTGCATAATAAAACAGCACATACATATATGAACAAAAACAGTTGGCAAACAAACAACAAACAAAAAGCAGTAAAAAGAAAAATGACAACAAAAACAAATAAAAACAATAATAGAATGTAGAACTGTGCTGCAGTAAGATGCGAAGGGGAGCCTCACTCAGCGTGAGCGGCGATCAGGGAATCGCAGCGCTGATTGTCAGTGAGACCCAGTGTCGCGGTAGCCTCGACAGTAAACGTTTTCTAAATTAGAGTTATCTAAATTAGATTTTCTAGTAGAAATTTCGAGTAATGACTTGAGGTCTGGATTTGTGCTCGGTGGGACGTAAACGTAACTGGGAAAACTATTTCTTTTTAATTTATTATTCATTTATTATAATTCTTCGAAAAACATCGGTATTATTTATTTACCTCTTCGTCATTATCAACCTTCTCATCGTGGACTTTTGGCTTTCCTACAAAGAGGGGGAGTTGTCACGATGGCCAAGTGTGGGCTGACATAATTCACACGCCTTAGGAGAACATTATGGCGAACTCTAAGGTGTTCTAGTGTCCTTACGATGTTTTCTTTGACGGTAAAATCAATTAACAATCATTTACGTATTTTAACAGTAATCGACATTATTTCTATCGTTTCATCTTATCATCATTATCATCAGCCACAGTCCACAGCTGGACATGGATCTCACCTAATAAACACCACAGCGCTCTGTCCTGACTTGTCTAATCCAGCCTCTGCCTGCAGCCTGTCGCACATCTACCAACGCTTGTTGGATTTCGGAATAGGTATAAACAATCCGGAACATTATTCCATTCTTCCATCCATCCGTCGGACTTTACAAGTCAACTGTTAAAAAAAGACCTCCTTTAATCGGCGCCGCTTCATCTGGTTTGAAGCCTGTAAACGATATTAAAACGATAAAATATGTCGATAATATCTAATGTTTTGTAATTATGTATTTCTAAGAATCGTATCCAATGTTATTGTAGTTACTTAATGATAACAGTGCTCACCTATTATAATAAAATTATCTTTTACAATGTACCAGAACGTTCCAGGTCCAGGTTTCGCGGCCGTCTCACCGAGACTTCACACCGCTACGTTGGTAAGACGGTTTTGCTAAGACGAAAGCTCAATCAGATAATAGCTTAGGCTAAAAGTAAACATTATACTCCTTAGTCGTAGCGTAGCGTAGAGATATTTGCTCTCTGGCCTCTGCGTTACCCGAAAGGGATCTTACGTGACGACATGATAATAATTAAGTACGGATTCATTACTGAATACATTAATTATTATAAATACTCTCACGCAACAATCAGGAAAATAAATAATTCAAATTATATTTGACTATAATTTCTAGTATGTAAATAGAATAAAGAAAATAGTAATTTCTAGTAGTGACTCGGAGTCTGGCTTAGTGCCCGGTGTATGGCAATAGACTCACCACCTATTTCATATTGGGACGTAAACGCAACGGGTGAAACGTGGGAGTGTAATACCTCTTCGGGGATTACAGGCGTGATGTTACTCTAGGTTAAAACGCAGATAAGTGCGATGTTGCCCTTATCTCTAACCCTAGATATGGTCGGCATATTCTGGGGCAGACGGTATGGTGCAAATTTACTTCGTATTGGATTAGTACACAACTTAGTATTGGATGCTTCCTCGATTTGTATGTTTTATCTTTGTAACTATGCCTTGGCGAACGTAGCGCAGGACGTCTGGAGTGGCGTTGTTGGCAGTGATTGGCAACGAAGAGGTAAATATTGAGTTCAGTGCCGTGCTATTGGAGAGGCCTATGAGAAAATAATGAGTAACTGAGGCTGCTAGTTACCGGCTTAATTAACGAATGTTTTTTGGGATAACCCGGCTAGTTACGGACCTATGCCAGCTCCTGCTACATAAGCTCCCGCCAATCACAGCGAAGTTGCGGCTGAGACTGAAGACAGCATAATACAAAAGTAGCGACATATTTATATATCACATTACATAGGAATTCAGTCCTATCTTAGATTGAATATTGTAATGGCAATACGGTTGAAAGATGATTACCAATAGGATATATTTTTAGTGACGTCGAAATGCTAATAGAAAAACGAAAGTATAAGAGTATTTTTTTATTTACGTGAAGTGATATCGTTTCTATATCGTCTTGTTAGATGTACTCCGAATAAGGATACCATACCATGTTCACGGCGCACCATCACTATCTTACCAGTATCCTGGGCGGCCTATGAGTGGTGTCAGTAATTTTGTAAGTAGGCCCTTATCACCCAGCGGACACGATTGGAGAATCCATGGCAATCCACCACAAATTATTTTAAATATCTTAAGGTGATGTTTAACAATTGTTACGATTACGATTTCTATCAAGACGATAAAATTAATTGTAAAAAAAAAAAACGGATAAAAGAAATTGGACTTCAGCTTAAAAATTTTAATCTCTCTCTACTCGAGCCTCACATAGACCATTTGAGTAATAAAATAGATAAATTGTAAAACATTAGGCTCTATAATCAAAAGTATATCCGGTAATCTTGATTATACTGATACACTTCGATTTGGTAATGCCTTAAAAATCTTACAAAATTACAGATGATTTAACCGTCATTTCATTAAATTGTAAATCCTCAAAATGTCGTATTATCTATACACGTGTCAAGCGCACATCATTCTGTTTTAAGTTGAAGTTTTTAACATTAATGTTAGATAAGATTAAAATAATATATGATAAACAGGGAATTTTAGACGCCTCTTTAAGAGAATATTATGATTTAACAAGGTTAGGTTCATATTATAGTGATAACCAGCTGGTGATTATATCTAAAATTCCGATTGTGTACAGTACCTAATACTTATACCCTTTACGAATTACCCGTGGTCCCTAATGAATTACCGCCCCATTCTTTCATATTGATTAGCAAGAAATATCTTTGTACATTGAGGCTGAATGCCCGAAGCCTGAGTCGGTATGCCAACCTACACTTTCTATTCAATCAAGAAGTAATCCTGACTGCATCTATCAAATTATAGAAACTCAAAAAGTCTTTAGTGACCTGCACAATAACCACCATTCAACTCTTCAAAGACGCCAAGGAGCAATTACTACATTATATTCTCAGTTTCCAGAACATTACTAAAGGCTTATCATCGCGTGGGCAACGTCGTCATATGTAGCGGACGACGGTCAAGAACGCAGCAGAATTTATGCAAATCAGTCAAGTCAACTATAACAGAAGACACCGAGATAGACAAAAGATCAACAATATCTTCAACAAAAGTTTAGTAAATATCAATTATGGAATTTATTTAAATATTCATAAGTATTTCATCTATTTCTTACTGATACACGCTTGTATGCACCCATACATAATTAGTGCACACCGTTAAATGTTTCGTGAGTGTTTATATACATAATGCCAACGACGGCACGACGGAGTCTCCCCCACTTCAGTCCCGTTCAGTCACAGTCCCAGTCCCATCCCATCATAAATACCGAGTAGAATATACCGCTGGCGATCACAGAGCTAGTCTGTAATAAATTCAAGTAGATAAGGGTTCAAACCTAGTGCACTGAGCTTTTCTAGCTGTAACCCTATGAAAATCATGGGTTTCGTCGCTTTCAGGGTCATAATCGCAGGGTCAGCCGTGCCGCACATCAAAGAAAGCTCTTCTGTTTCTTTACCTCAGCCCACTACAGGTCACTCAAAAACGAGTCCTGTTGGAACACATCAAATTCAACGGAAGATATTCTTATTATTTACATTCGAGCTGCAGGTGCCTTTGTCTGTGATGTCATTCATTGTTAGCATGCCATTCCCACAGTGGACTGTTGGTAAAGATTTGTCTTCCAGTACTGTATATTTCTGAGCTGATGTTGCAACTGCATGCACGGGTTTTATGTTGGTAATGTTTCTAGTAATAGAATGAGACGTCTGATGAATTTGTTTTTCATCGCATTTGCATATGGCCTCAAGTTTCGCATTGAGTGCGACAACTTGTGCAGCGGTATTATCTAGCTAAGTAATATGGTTAAAAATATGTTATTCATCGGATATATTTTAAATAACTACGAATTCTTAGAAGAGAAACATAAATATAAGTGAACATTTATACTTACGTGAAGCGATATCGTTTCTATATAGTCGTGTTAGACGTACCCAGAATACAGACACCATTTCTCATTATCGCTGTAATTGTTTTGTTATTCAATATTTATGCGAGTTATAGATACGGCATATATATATTTCAGAGACAATACTCGTTAACCATTTCGTAAGACATCTTGACGGGTAAGTCACTTTATTTTTATGATTAATAAATATAGACAGCATCATATGGCAGGTGTTTTTTGATTTAGAGAAGAGAATGTTTTTTTTTGCTTTATATGTATATTGGCAGTTCGGGGATATATAGGTGTGATGTTATTTTATTTTATATTCAAACATACCAATAGTTCAGTAGCTATTTGTGTTTGAATATAAAATAAAATACAGTACTTTACCGTAATGGCAATAGACTCACCATCTATTCCATATTGGGACGTAAACGTAACTGGTGAAACGTGGGAGTGTAACTACAGTCCTCTGCCTACCTCTTCGGGGATTACAGGCATGATGTTACGTCATGATCATATAATGTTGATGTTGTTCTCTCTACTAGTTTCAGCAGTTCTAAAAGATATAAATTGGTAATATTGTCAGATTGCTATGATAAAATTATTTAAAAAGGAGCACACGTCGTACTGAGTTTCGATTTGTGTCTGATGTATGGCAGTAGGCACACACCCTATTACACGGGACTCATAAGATAACTGGTAAATAATGAGATTACTACACTCCTCTGCCTACCCTTTCACAGATGTACAGGCATGATGTTTAGCACGAGACAAGAGCAAAACAACACTGTTTTAGTCTTGTCTCGGTCACATAAAGTGTGAATTAGCCCTAATTCCCCACACCAAACAACCGGACATGTTAGCATGAAAGGTGTCACGTGCCGGTCTAACGTGTATTTATGGTCACAATTCCATTTCAGACTCTGACAGAGTTTCCGTTTGCATTCTCGCTGCATTCGGAGGTTCAAAGCGTTATTTTTGTAGCGAGGGAGCTATGTATATGCACTATCTCATGAGACTCGTTGGGGTTGAACAAATAAAGTAGCCAATATGTAAATGTGAAGTTAATATTCCATTATGTAAGACTAATATTAAATAATTCATATTTCCCCCATCTCCTCCCCGAATACGGACTGGTTAAATTATTGGCCTGTCTAGTCTGCGGTTACCGGATCGGACTGCTGAGCAGGGGGTTGTGGGTTCGATTCCCGCTCCGGATAAATATTTGTGCAATCAACACGAGTATATTGTGTTTAGGTGTAAAACTATGTATATATACATTAATACGTATTTGTCATTTTATGTATGTTTATTTGCTCTCTAATCATCATAGCATTGGCTCCGTTTAGCTTGAGTACAGATTGCTCAGCAGCAGTTTAAAACATTATTATTATTAATAATAAAAAAATGGGGTTTTTAAACTACGGCCGAATAATTACCACATTCATTTATAAATTGGAATATGGAATTCTAAGGAAAAAAAAGCAATGACTTATCCTTTTACATTTTGTGCAACTAAGCTGATAACTATTTACTCGTTAACGATAAAACAAGAACCTATCCGTGACGTCAGCCGTGTGGCGACGTATGTATACCATTACACATATATCGTATAGCTTGCAGTGTGGAGTGAAATATCAAATACATTTGTTATTTAAATGCATTTCGGGGTATCGGGAGCTGTTTGACGTCAGCAAATAGTTCATTTGATTGGTTACTGGTTTATTGATATTTGTGTATTGAACGGGATGTTTAGATGTTTGTGGATAGATTTTCTATGACATAAACTTGCAAGGCTGGTTTTGGAAACGATTTGTACGTTTGTAACGTATATTCATGTTTGTAATCCTCGAAGTGGTAGGCAGAGGAGTGTAGTACACTTCCACATTACACCAGTTACGTTTACGTCCTATTATAGAAAAGGTGGTGGGCCTATTGCCATACACCGGGCACAAATCTAAACTCCGAGTCACTACTGGACATTTCTACTAGACAATCTAAGTTAGTAACACCCAATAGTACCCGGGACGACGCGACCATTTTACGGGGTAAAATACATTTGCTCCGGGGATATTATAAAATAATAGAGTAAAAATCTAGAATATGATAGAACTGTGCTATGGGTTGACGAGAGATTAGAAAAAGTAAAAAAAAAAAAAACGTTTGGACAGGATCTCAGACAATTTATAATGGAAAGAAATTGGATTCTGATAGGCTAAACGCATTGAGGTTAAAGCCAGAAGTCGAATATTATTGTTATTATTACTATTTCGTCACGCCAAATACCTTACAGGCTAAACAGAAGGCACCAACTATGCTTACAGATTTGACGTGCTCCTTTTATTTCTACTTTTCTAATCGGTTAACATGTTCTGTTTAATGTTTCAATACTACGTGTAACAACGATATCAAATATCTTATGTAACATACCGTATGAAAAAGGAAATAAGAATAACAATACTCTATCAAAACAAAATAAATAAAGAACCTAATGAAATTTCCTATGCGAATGGTAAGACACAAACAGTTCAAGAAATAAATGTATTAAGTATATCGTCATTCAAGTTGACTTATAATAGATATTATGTGTAATGCAGTTGAAATCAATGACCCCAAACATAATGGATTGGCCCCTCACTCAATGTATCGGATATCCACTTTTGTTTTCACCCTTTCATACGTTCTCATGCCATGGTATATCTCACGTTACAGAGCCTTGTTTAATGGAAGACAATCATGAGTATGTATGATTAATAGCGCCTAATAATATCAAAATTACACCTACATGAAAAGTTGGAAGTGAAATTATTTTTTTATATTTTCGATTAATAGAAAAAAAATTTCATAATGGTAGCTGAAAGAAAAAATCTCAAACTTAATGTTTTTTTTATATTTGACGTTTTTAGTTATTTCTGTTTTGAATTGTGCAAAACTTTTATATAAATGGCAAAAATAAAAATATGGAAGCAACTTCATGAGCAAAATTGAGATAAATGAAAACGTAATGTAACGTAACATCACGCCTGTAATCTCTGAAGACGTAGGCAGAGGAGTGTAGTACATTCGCACGTTTCACCAGTTACGTTTGCGTCCTATTATGGAATAGGTGGTGAGTCTATTGCCAGGCACAAATCCAGACTCCGGTCCACTACTAGAAATTCCAGTTAGAAAAATGTAAATGGTAGATAAATCAATTGCTATGTGTATTATGATATAAACATTGCCAAGGATACAAATGTGACTTGAATAGTGATGAAAAGGGAAAGCGTTGAGGGGTCAGCCCTCACTGCTTTTCCTTTTGGCCGGCATCTGAAGAATTTCTATATTATTTTGGGGATTCGAAAGTGGGAAATGTGTGAGGAAAAATTTAATATACACATACATAACATAAAAAAACGTTAAATCACGCCTACCTGTAGCCTTAGCACGAATCACTAGCGAGTAAGTATTCGTATCGTAAGCGTAGAAATTTGTATGCGTAAATTAGT
>DWEH01000448.1:0-11761 GCA_018245815.1 Apyrrothrix aesculapus | reverse complement strand
ATTGCCACAAACAGGGCACAAATCCAGACTACGAGCCACTATTAGAAATTCTAATTTTTAGAAAAATCCAATAGCATCCGACCTGGCAATCAACACGACCAACGAGGCAACAAATTTAAGTGTATAGATAAATATCGAATCCGTCATCTTGAGCACACGCTAAGAGACATGTAGTTAGCTGACATGGTCGCGCTCAGCTAGAATTCACTCACTACAGAAATTCTAATTTCGAAATCGCACTCCATAGCAATTATCATTGTATCATCACGTCAGGCCCTTCGAGGAGTAAGCAGAGAGCACCGCGTACTAAGTATCTCGATCCTCATAGGCCTGACGCGCTTTCTCTACATTCATCTATCTTTCACGCGCACCGGTTTTGGATATTTCTGACTCACTCATCAGCCAGTATCTGATTTACTTGATAACTACTACCCTTTAAATATATGCATGATTATTTAACACGCGCATCATCATCATCAGCCTGTTTCAATCCACTGCTGGCCATAGGCCTCGCCAAAGTGGGTTTTACCTATAATCCTCACGCTGGACGTGCGAGCACATGGTTTAACATAATATGGTTATATTATCAACACGTGTACATAATTGGCGGTTTAAATTGAATATTCATTAAAATAGGTCAAGTAATATGAGACCACTCACCACTAATTAGCTTCTAAAATCGAGAACTAATGATATATGACACCGAGAAGTCAAATCATAGTACAGGAATAAATCCTACCATATCAACACTGTTAGCCTAGTGGTCTAGGATTCGCTCTCCTACTGCTGGGTCCTCGATTAAAAGCTCGCAGCTCGTTATAAAATGCGTGCGTTTTAAGATGAAACAATTATTTATTTATAACTTGAAGACATAGCCTCGTTGGTTGAGTGGTTGCAACCACGACTGCTGGTCGGGTGGTCCTGGGTTCGATTCCCGGGTCGGATAGTACTTGATTTTTCTAAATCAAAAATCCTAGTAGCGAGTCGGAGTCTGGATTTGTGCCCGGGGTATAGCAACAGGCTCGCCACCTATACCACGGTGGGATATGAACGCTACTGGTGAAACGTGGGAGTGTACTACATTCCTCTGCCTACGTTTCCGGGGAGATCAGGTGTGATGTACGTTTGAAGATAATTAAGCCTTTTTATGTTAAGCGAAGATTCGATAAACGCTTCAGGGAGAACAGCAGCAATTCAAAATGGGTTCTGCACGCATTTGCAACGTTGTACAATATTCATTCATTTTAAACGCACTGTGTATGCAATTTCCATCAAGCCACAGGCAATAATAATAATAATAGTTACCTATTTCTCTTCGAAATTTACTAAATACATTTCACGACGCCATAGACATGACTATAGTTATAAACGTCAGAACTTAACGATTGTCGCGATATCCATTGGAATTACTTGTTATACGATCCACGCGGCTTATTGCGTAGATTTGGCGCGTTGGTTTAGTGGTTAGTGGACCTGATTGCTGAACAGGATTGTGGGTTCGATTTCCACAAAAAAATATTTGTACGATCCGCTCACGTATTTGTTCGGTGTCTGGGTGTGAAGCAAAGTATCTATTTACGTATATATTTAGTTTATCAGCTGTCCGATTACGACAGCAGGCGCTCAGCCCAATTTGTGATCAAAAGGCCTTGTGTAGAGATGTCATCGAGTTATTTATTTGTGTATAAATACTTATATTTATTTGAAATATCTTTGATTCCAAGTCTTAACTTAATAAGTTAACCCATGAAATTTAAAGGTTTGCAGTCTAAATATTTATTGTTATCGTGAATTCAAAAAAGTACTTAAATTATACATAAAGTTTACAAAACCTTGGTCCATGTTTGCAATTACGTAACTAAACAAAAATTAAACACAACAGACAAACACACATACAATAAAGTATCTTAAATATTTACATACTTATATCGCTTTGTTCCAAAGAAATATATTGAAATCCTAAATTCAATAACAAAAAAGAAATTCACGCAGTCTGTGAGGATTATACATTTGGTAGGTACTCGGTGCTCTCTGCCTACCCCTCACGGGACCGGACGTGACGATATAATACTATCGCAGAATATTGTATCGTTCGTTCGTTCACCTAAAAAAGAAAGACGTCAAACCTATAAGGATAGAGATATTTGTCACTCTGTGCTCTCTATCCATCCCGTAAGACACATGGCGTGACGATACAATAATAATAATAAATTCAATCAATAGGACATGGAGAAACCAAATCTAAGAAAGGCAATAGAAAGCCTGAATGACTTAGTGAGCGTGGGCGGCGGTGGTCGCCTAGGGGACAGCGTGACATTAAAATAGCCGTGGACATAACACGAACCCGTTTCTGTATTAACTAAGCTTACATTCGTGACAATAATGTGAAATAATTTATTGTATAATCATCAGTGTTTGTTTATAATTAATCATAAGACATTAAGTACGCTTTGTATGCCTTCGCTTAAGGGTTCCGACTGGGTTTAGACCGTGATAAAAGTCTTTCACCTCTTCCACAATCCTCAAAGTACAAGCTTGGCTCTAAAAGACTTGAGATCTGACCTTCGTTTGAATTGTCTCTGATTTGATCGAAGTACGTACGACTAGGTGTCTCTCCCGACTCCACCATTCAGATTCACCTTATAAAATCCAATAAATTAATTATGTTGTCTTTATATGTACAAAGTTCACTGACACTTGGTTTTCTTTTATTTCTACTACACGTGCGTCAAATACCTCTCTCGGTAGAAACCAGTCCGTAAATCTATAGTAGTCCACGGCTTAGACAATTCACGCAAATCGTGTAAGCGTAGATTGTTAAAACTTTAGTAGGAATTGAAAGTACAATGTACTGAATTAAATATTTTGCAATAAAATTTTACCATACATGAATATTTAAATTTCACAAAAAATATTACCAATGGCGATTGAATCAAAAAATGTGTGGAAATGGTCCCGTAATTTTGAAGGTGCCATTTTGCTTATCTTATCATTTTTACTAAATGATTTACCCAATTGTAATGAAAAGGATTATGTAATTGTAAAGGTATGTATACCGTGTACTGTTCCGTTTCTAATATTTTCATATTTTCTGTTCCAAAAATGGCGACGTTATTTAGTAGAATCACCGGTAATGTACATACAAACATCAACACGATAGACTTGTGTGAAAAAATATTACATTTTGTCCTTATTCGTCAGCGTCACAAAATGAACACATCCGGCCAATGCCTACGAGCATATCTATTAGAAAAACTCTTTAACAATTCATATCAGAAACTTCGTAATGTCACGTATTAACAGAATATTTATAATATACATGAATATTTCAATGTGGAGATGGAGAATATGACTGCATTATTGTTTTGTATTTATAAACCGCACGCGCCCTGAATGTAAACAGTCCTTGAATGGAATTCGTGTGAAATACGCTGCAAGTCGTAATGTAAACACGGTACGTGGAAAACAATTATATAAGTGAATAAATGTAATTATTTTAAACGCCAGATCTCTTACGGAGTAGGCGGAGAACACAGAGTGCCAAATATCTCTATACGTAGGTATATATATATGCTGTAGAGTAGACGGCATCTCGTCGTACCTACTTGTACATGCTTCTCTGCCTACCCAGTAAGGGATCAGGCGTGATCATTTAATAACATGTGTGTAATAGTAATTTAATATATTAGTATTATAAACGCGAATAAATGAGGATTTTAATATAAAGTATGAAACATTCAATTATTAATTTTATTTTAACACTAAATTTAACCAAAGCTGTCAAAAATACTTTTAAATGTTAACTTTAAATTATTTTATGATAATAATACTGTTGACTGCCTTGTTGGTCGTGTTGGTTGCCAGCGCGACTGCCGATCGAGAGGTTCAAATCCCGGGTCGAGTACTATTTAATTTTTCTAAAATTAGAATTTCTAGTAGTAGTTCGGAGTCTGTATTAGTGCCCGCTGTATGACAATAGACTCACCATCTATTCCATAATGGGACGTAACCGTCACTGGTGAAACGTGGGACTGTACTACACTCCTCTGCCTACCTCTTCAGGGATTACAGGTGAGATGCTACGTTATGATAATAATATAGTTTGTCTATTAATCTATTAATTTTAATTACATATAAAAACGGACGAATTTATTTCAATGCTATAATTTTTGTTATTTAAATAACAAATCATATATACAAGTATAAAGAAATACAAGTAAATATAAATAAATTATGTTTGCCCTTGTAGCGTAATTTACTTTTCTAACACAAGGGTCTATGTGTTTAGAGCACGATTCATATAACGAATGTATGTATGTGTTTATATTAAGATACCATTCCAACTACTATGAAAGGAAACATACAATAAAAATGTTTTGAACTGCCGCTATCCGCTCAGACCGGCCTCACGCCATACCCATGTAGGGAAGCTGCGGGATATATCCCAGCTACTAATTATGGATAGCCTTGTGGAACTCCAGTTTATACCTACGCATCGCATTTATAATGCATTAAACGTAAAAAAGAAACGTAACATCACGACTGTAATCCTCGAAGAGGTAAGCAGAGGAGTGTAGTACAATCCAGCGTTTCCCTAGTTATGTTTACGACCCACCATGGGATAGGGGATGAGCCTGTTACCGTACTCTGGACACAAATTCAGACTCCGAGCCACTACTATAACTTTTAACTAGAAATTCTATGTTAGAAAAATTCAGTAGTACCCGACCCGGGTTTGAACCCAGAACCTCTCGATCAGCAGTCGCGCTTGCAGCACTCGACAAACGAGGCAGGGAAATAAAGGCAGAGGCAGTAAATAGAAAACAACATCAATATTATGAACAACAGCTGTAACTTTAAAATGTCTGTATGTTTTATTCCTTATCCATTGTTCAAGTTTATGTGTGGACCGATGATCAACAGATCGTCAAAGAACTCTTTGTTGCAACCATGGGAAAGTTTGTACACCAAATGTTGAACATAACGTACGGGGATACAAGTATCATACGATAAACATACACACGTTGCACAATGTGTGTTTAGAATTAAAAGATAGGTACGAGTCAAGAGCGAAATAACTGTTGATAAACTGATAAAGAATTCATTATATCACTACATGCGATAGTCGTCTAAAGTTTAATATCGTTACAACAGCAGTAGGGTTTATTTTAGTTTCACTGTAAAGAAACACTGAAAGCTGACTGCGAAATACTTAGCTCACCTATGAAAATAATTTAAATATATTTCCAACAAAAATGGCGTCCGTCGACGTTCGATTGTTATTGATTTGCGATATACGTCATATCCTGCTTAAAATTAAATAGCTATCGAGTTTCTTTTTCATTATTAAAATTTCGTAACAACGACTAAAGTGGGTTTATGCAGTTTGAACTTTGCCTACAAACGTTATCCATTAGTCTATAGACTAGTAGCGACATCTGACGGCAAGAATTGCGCAACGTTAAAACCATTCGATAAATATAATTAAAAAACAAACTATCTATATTCTAAAGATTAATTCAAATATTGAAAAATCTTACGTAATTTCACGCTCGTATCTTCCGGAAGGAGTAGGCAAATAAGTATAGTACACTCCCACGTTTCACCAGACATTTAAAAGATTTTAACTATATTTAATTATTTTAAGATTTTATTATTATTTAATGATATTTATTATATCACCAATTGTACTTATATACTTACATAATACAATTTTTATATAAGTTTACACAAATATTTGCAGTCGTCTTCAACAACTATTTCATGGAAATGTACAACTGATAAAGATATCCTCAAGATGTCAGATCCTCGTGCAAATATGATGAATATTTGTTGCTTTGTTTTCCAATTTCCAGTTAAATAGACTAATTAGATAGATTACTATGAATAATGATGACGAAACGTGATAAGATGTATGCATCTGGTTGGCACTAGTGATATGATAACATATGACTGTATCCATGCATATTCACGCCTGATGCATCATGTATTCAAAGTCTATCCATTCATTACAAAAACAATGAATAATTATATCAAACCGCTCAAAGTCCTGACAACGCCAAATGGTACCACGTGGACTAAGTTTAGACACGATTCCTTGGTTGACGGTTAACCAAAACTAAGCGGGTTCGGAGGAACGTATTGGATGGAGCTATGATTTCATCATCAACCCTTTTATCGTTCCACTGTTGAATACGAGTTTTTTCTGAATGAGGTGGGTTGAGGGTTGCCTGCTAAACTAGTAATGTGAGTGCAGGAAGACTACCCACTACTTAGAGAACATGATGGAGAAATTTTACGTATGCAGGTTTCTGCGACATTTTCTTTAACTATTGTCACGAGGAATACTTAATAATGGAAAAGCGGGAACTTCGTGATGACATACAGACATGTCTGAATTTGATTCAAGACCTTGGAAGTGGACAGTTAATATATGAACCACTGAGCTATGAGTACTAAATGAAGTTTAACTACGTAAAATATCAAACTGAAAATTTAAATTTTATTCAGGCTGAATTTTTAACAAACGCACTGCTATATACTTGTTATGTATAATATACTTAAAAATTGTACATATAGTTTGTCTAGACGTATAATTCCACATATTTGAACGTAATTAACAAACAATAGAGAGTAGTCCTTTGTTTTTGTTCGCTACGTGACAGTACGAGATGCGTAACTAGGGTTGTCATCTCTGTAAAGATTCTTTAAAAATATATATATATTGATATTTTAATGTTCACGTAGCTTACTTCAAACTTAGACTTCTACCAATAGTTCCATATTCAGGTACATGTCGTAGGTATTGCTATTGGTATCGACAATCGACTCTCGTAGAATTATCATCATATCACATCATCAGCCTGTCTAAGTCCACTGCCGGACACAGGCCTCTCCTGAGGGGTTTTTGCTCATAATCCCCACGCTGGCCATGCGGATTGGAAAGCGGAAAGCACGGTTTCTCACGCCGCTTACTCTGCTGCCGTAGGCGGCCAGGGCATTTAGCTGCACCTGGGTAGAGACCGCAATCCGCGTACAAGTGTGGTGACCAGCCTAAATCACCACCTTCTCTACAATCCCCCTCCCGTCTTCTTTGGTAGACCACATTTACAAACAGATTAACTATACGCTTACTTGAAAAAACTTTACAGTTGCATAAATTTTAAATTGACGTCTTGGCAACCCTACCGCGTTATCCATTTAGCATTATGGTAATATTGTTTATTGTCGAATGACACAATAGGGCAACAATTACAATGGCTCCTGTGACGCTCGTGTGGCCTCTGACCCATTTGTTTTACGGACACACCTCTGAGCCTATGCACATCTACTTACACATCTGAATAAACATAAAATGATATGATGAAACAAAATAAAATAATGAATATATGCATTTGACCTTACTTTAGTTAAAAGTTTTGCGAATGTCGATTGATGCAGGTGCCGTGGGAGACCGAAACTCACCTGTCTTGATCGACTAGATCAGATATTTGCTGAAGGGGAAGTCGAGGAGTCTCGGAAACAAACGTGCGTGTGCGAAGAGAGTGATGAATGTAGAATATTGCAGAAGAAGCACATCAGGTCTGTAAGGATAGGATATTTGGCACTCGATGCTGCCTACCTACCCCGTAAGGAACCGGCGTGATGATGTAATAATAAACAAAAGTTATGAATTGTGATGCTAACATGTAAATGTTTTTTATCACAGTGAAAACTTTTTAAACTCCTACAAATTAAATACAATCCGACTTTGTCACTTAGTTGTTTTACTCCATATATTTTTTTTTTATTTCTCTTTTTTATTCAACTGTTTGACCCCTGTTAGTCGATATATATGTACTATATCTTGTACATATAATATACTGACCTTATTTTAATGTATCTTTTTGGATGTGTCTTATCTAGTGAGAACGATTATGTCAAATATTTAAGAGATAAATGTTAAAAGTTGCAATAGATATCATTGACAATCATTATAAAAATCTTATTTTATCAAATGCAAAATTTCTACAATTTTATGTTCGTTTTAATTGGAATTTTAATCGGACGTGACATTTGCATATGAAGTCTTGAGACAACTCTATTAATTTAAATACCAGAAAAAGCTTTTAAAAGCAGCTGTAACTGATTTGGAGACCGTTAGGAATTTTGCAATAATCTTAAAGGTCGATAACCAGCAGACTGGCGCGAACAACGTCAGCCTACTAAACATAACAAATACGAGTACTATTACGCCTATTTAATATAGGTGTAGACAGGGACTTAAGATTTCCACGTGCGACAGTTCTGACAAACTTTGTCGCCTCGTTGATTAATACAAGCTTGTTCATTAAAGGTACTTTTGACCCGACATTTTTGGTCGTCTCCGATTTGATCGAAGTATGATTACTTATTCGGTATCTTGCCCAAGTAGGTCAGACACTGGCTGATAGAGAATCCGAAATTCTCCGAAATGTGCGTGCGTGTATGGACATATTGATGAATCTACAAGAAGCACGTCAGATCTGTAAGGATAGAGATATTCAGCACTAGATACTCACTGCCGAGGTACGCAGGGCGAGTAAGAGGCGCGGTGTGACGATATAATAAAAATAATAATGATTATTGTTTATCAGGTACCTATTTAATCAAGCATGACATACATATAGAGTACCTACGTCAATACATAATAACTAATTAGTCTCTCATGTGTTTATATACCATCTGATAACCAAGTGAAAGTAGAACTGAAAACATGTACATGTCCGCGGGAATAAGGCACTACAAGCGAATATAGGCCAACTACGCAAAGCAATAAGGTAACTAATCGCCTGCGCGCAATGTCACCCAGCTAATGAAGCTTGCTAAGTGTTGCGCAAATCAGATTAGCCGTACAATTGTCTGCGCTGATTGTTTTGAAACTCAGCTCAGTCATGTTATTATTATATCACGTAATTATGATCCGTCTGAGTTGGGATTGTAATCAAATTCAATTTACGATTCCGATTGCAATTCAAAGTGTGGAATTACGTATCCATATTTTGAATCGTACCAATATTAAGAACATCATTTATAATTATTATTATTACCATAACATCCAGCCAAGTCCCTTACGAGGTACGCAGAGTGCCAAATATGTGTATAATTACAGAATCAACGTGCTTCTTTTAAATACGACTGACTACATTCAACACTCCCTACGTAGATATTTTTTTTCATAAATGTTCATACGCATATTATAATATACTTTTAAGTAAAGTAATGATTACAGCGTACGACGATGAGTGCCGAGATATTGTGAATTCAAAAAAAAAACTTGTATTTTTCTCATTATTTCGCTCCTAAAATATTTTAAGGATAAAGACATTAGGCACTCGACACGATAATAATGAGTGACGATTTAATAATGAAAATAATGATCTCCATTGGAATATTATTCAAACTTGGGCGGAGTCACAGCGCAGACCTAATGACATACTTTTTTTTGCACGCGCCAGTTTGTTACAGTTGTTTCAATGCACTTTCACTCCACTGAATATACTGTGGTTAGCTGGGTATGTCGAGTTATCCAGTTATACACCGAAATATTTAACTTTTGTACAAATTGCCATCACACTTATTTTAAATCGAATTTACGTGGGCAGTCGACACGGTAATCAGTAACGAGATTTCATGCAGATCGGATCAGAAAACAGAAGAGAACAGAATACAGCACAAAGAAGAGTACAAGAAGCACATCAGGTTCGTAGGGATAGACATATTTGACATGGTGCTCTCTGTTGTTCCCTTAAGGGAGATCGCTTGTCGATAGAATAATTATTTAAAAAACCTGACATTACGACTGTAATCCCCGTAGAGGTAGACAGACAAGTGTAGTACACTCCTACGTTTCACCAGTTACGTTTACGTCCTGCTTTGAAATAGGCGAGACCCTATTGCCATAGACCAGGCACAAATCTAGACTAGGAGCCACTACTTGAAATCTCAGAAAAATCCAGTAGTACCCGACCCGGGATTTGAATCCAGGGCCTCTCGATCAGCAAACGCAATTACAACCACTCTACTAACCAATATTATTACTATGTATTATTAAACTATACTTGTAAAATATCAATCACTCCAAACGTAGATAATTCACAGTTTTCAAGTAATCGGTTCGGCATATCATCATATTCTCACGTATTTCTCCTCATTATGAACATTTCTAGGAAAAAATAACATTAAATACTTATACTTGACACACGTATATCGTATCTAAGTTATGTATATAATCTATCATGACAGTTTATTGGAGGTAAATATGTTTCTTAAATAAAGTAAGCACTGCATAGGAGCATTTACAGAATTTAAAATAGATGTATTTAGTCATACACGTAGCCGAACATAACATCGTATGTTCGAAGTTTTTTGAAAATTATTTCTTATATGGGCTAAAAACCTCAAAGTTAAACCCCCCCCCCCTTCCCCCCTTCCAGACATTTTCCATTTTATTAACGACCGTAACATTACGCTATTGAGTATTATATTGTTCGAAAGTACCTACATACTATGAAATATATTGTTATCATACAAAAAAAATTATCAACAAAACGGTACAAAAATATAAATCCCAAATTTTAATTATAATTAATTTAACTTTATAATTAATAAATATTTCAATTACTACTGATACTATTTTAATCCTCCCTTAATATTCCACTTCCTTTGAATATTATTATATGTAAATTAAACTATTGACCTTTTTAGTTTTTATTATCATAAAATATATTTAACACAGACGATTATTTGTTAATATTTGTAAGGAAAACTTTACTAGATCAATTATTACTATCAGGTCTGTAAGAAGATCGATATTTGGCAGTCGGTGCTCGCTGCCTACCACGTAAACGATCTGGCAGGAAGATTTAAAAATAATTCATCACTCTTTTCATACGCGCAAGCAGGTTTCATTTTGGTACACCTGTTTGGATAACAATAAGATGATAGATTGACATTATATAGTAATATTTAACATTAAATCGGAGAATTCAAAAATAATATTCTACGATTTATAGTTACAGAGAACATGTGTGATATTATCGAGAAATTATCATCAGTCAGTGTTAAAGTAAACGTTTCTGTATGTGTTTATTTAATAATTTAAACGTGACGTCACAGACGTTCTCAGCCATTTGCAAAATCATCTGTAAATTTCTTATACACGATCAATGTTGCATATGAATACATTTATTTTCATGTGTTAGGATTATTAAAACGCTAGCTAGTTTAATATTGATTTATTCTGTCACCGTCCACAATCAGTTTGTTCATTTAATGTTTTTGTGTTATTTTCAAACCTGAACAATATTCAAATGAAATATTTGATTAATTTGCGTTTCATTATTTCAATCACACGAGGAAATACTCAAAAGTGCACATGTCACTTAGACAACTTAAAAAAATCATTTAAAATTTTAAAAATAAAATTTTATCATAATAGATGCATGCCGAACTCGTATTCAAAAATGGCGGCCTTGAAGTTTGAAAACTTATTTGCTCATTTCGTAAATTAAACACAATAAGTCAACGTTAAATAACGCTTGAATATGCGTCAAAGATAAGGCAAAGATAACAAGCAAACTTTCAAAAAATAGCGAATGGTGAATCCAAAAATCGAACGGTAAATTGTGTAAGAACGAAAATATATTTTCACGAATCATAATTTGTAAATTCGGAGAATAAAAAAAATGTTAAAGACCTTATCTACCGTTTTAGTATTATATTTAGAAAACCATTATAATTA
>DWEH01000447.1:0-11762 GCA_018245815.1 Apyrrothrix aesculapus | reverse complement strand
TAAAATCTAAACAATGTAACTACTTAAATAGAATTTCTGATACAAATTATCCTAAGTACAATTCACAAAATATCTACTCGTATTTACTACTTCTGGAAAATAGAAGTGAAAGCTTGCTTGAGTATATGACTTTGTCAGTTCAGTTTTGCTTATGGTTTTTGTATTTGGCGTTAAGTTAACGCCACAGAATAGCAAGGTATCTCATTACTAACAGCAGTAACAACTTTTTGGAATCCTCATTGGAATACTAATGACAGATAGTCAACAAAATGTTTATTTATATAACATTTTTCAATTTTATAAAAATTTAAATTTGCAATCGTTCTCTGAGATAAAGAAATCAATGTTAATTAATATATATGATAAAAACATAACGTAACATCACGGATGTAATCCTTGAAGAGGTAGGTAGAGGATTGTAGCATATTCCCACGTTTCACCAGTTACGTTTATATCCCACAATTGAACTGTGGTCAGTCAGTCACTACTATAATGTATTGAACACTTAAAACGGGAAAACACCTGTAACTAATTACAATTTCTTTGTGTAGTATTTGATAAAGGATATTAAAATCTATATTTAGTAACATAAGTTTTATACTTATTACTTAAAGTTTTATACTTTTACGAACTTGATTATCGAAAATTATTGAGTTATTTATAAGATCAAACGCTTTATATGGGTGGGCAACTGTGGTAACACATGAATTGCTAATTTTGTTCATGGCATACGTCATCTATGAATCTATGGTTTAAATGGAAGTATTTCGTTTCGTCGTTTCGTTGGTATCGTTGACCGACGAGCTTGTTTGTAAATTGTTTTGTAATTAATTTATTTAATTAATTTGGTTTTTTGTCATAATGATTTCATATATAGTTTCAAAAAAGTTTTCTACTTTTAAATTCATAATTAAGACGTACGTTTTGTGATCGTAAAGCAATACTTGTGATATTTTCTCACATAATTATGGTTAACTGACGTTAGACTGTGCATCCTCAATTATGGCAGACCCAGGTTATTATATTCGACATCCTGTCCTCTACGAGTTGGGTGTCAAGTACGGAATTAAGACGGAATGTATTCCAGAAATAGCATTGCCCTCCAAGTTGGAGGAACTCAAGGATGTCATACGTAGAGAGATACGTAAAGAACTCAAAATAAAAGAAGGTGCCGAGAAATTGCGCGAAGTGGCTACTGACCGAAGATCGCTCTCTGACGTCGCAAACATTGTGAAAAAGGCCAATTTGAAACTCAATGAGCTTAAATCGGATTTGCAAGAGCTAGAATCACAGCTTTTGCTGTCTCGCGGGCAGTCCACACCTACGTCGCCTGAAGATCTATCTCACGATGAAGAAATTATCCTGGCGTCGGAGGCAGCCCAGCAGCAGCGTCAACTTGGTGAAGGCACCGCCGATCGTAAGCTGGCTTCATTGGAAAAACAACTAAATATAGAACTTAAGGTAAAACAGGGTGCTGAAAACATGATACAAAGCATTAGCAGCAGTAACCAATCTCGAGACAAAAAACTTCTAGCAGAAGCTCATCAAATGCTAGCTGATTCAAAAGATAAAATAGAATACTTGAAGTTGCGTATTTCAAAATTGACAAAGCAACAGAAGGGTGATAATGCTGGTGCCAATGGTGATGGTAGAAGTATTGACATGAGCGGAGTGGAACCACTTTTAGATGAAAGAATTGCTGAACTGAGAAACCGTCTACGCATAGAGGCAGCTGTTGTAGAGGGTTCCAAGAATGCTATCAGACTCCTTCAGAGTGACAAAAAAGTAACTGATAAAAAAGCATTACAAGAAGCTCAAACTAGCCTCCTGGAGTCTACTCAGAAGCTGGATTTACTTAGGAGGTCACTGGACATGCGCCGCCAGGAACTACCTGCTGAGAGTGCTGCATTTGTAGAACTTGGTCACGAACTGAGAAGCACTGGCTCTAGTCCTGGTTATGTGAGTTTATCTGGAGGTAGTGGTGTCCGAACCCAATTTCTGTCACCTGCACCCATGATTAGCCCTTGTGTTCAAGTTACAGGCACCTTAGAAGTGAGACTCATGGGTTGTCAAGATCTACTAGAAGATGTTCCTGGTCGTAGTCGTAGGGATCCCTTGGCTAGCCCTTCCGATTTAAAGTCTTTTGTGAAAGGTGTAACAATACGCAATTCTATAAAATACACCTACAGCATAAAAGAAGACACAAGTAATGAAATAATGGCAGTTCTAAAACTGGACAATCACAGTGTGGCTCAAACGAGCTGGAGACCATGCTCCCAACAAGCCTGGGACCAGAGGTATATATAACTTGATACCTTAATTTACTTTAATAATCAACCTCTCATTTGTTTTACTTAACTTGCCTCAATTTTATATGACCAAAACAGCTAAAGAACTACAATATGCATAACCCTATTGAACTGTTTGAGATTATACTATAAAGTCATACGTAACTTATTATGCAAGTATGGAAATTATACAATTCTCAACTTTTCTTTGTATTGTGACATATAATTTTGTCACCCAAAGTACTTTAATTGCACAATTTGTCATTAACCCTTCAAATCGGTGTATATAGCTAACAATGAATAAATTTGCAATATAAATTGAGTTATTTTACAAATATACTAAATTTAATATTTTTCAAATTATATTAATAATGGGTGACACAGTCTCACATTTACTTATATATATATCCATTTTATATATATTCTATTCCACATGACTACTTAAAGCATTATAAGAAGCAAATCAACACTGTTTAATCAACTTAGTGTGTTTCCTTGAATTATAATCTTTATGATTCCTTACATATTGTGATTACTCACGTTATCTTATCATTAGGCTATTTTCACATAGTTGAACTATGACTAAGGCAGAAGCCAAACTAATCTTTTTTGTTGTGATTCCTAATCTATATTAAAGGAGATAATAAAAATTAGAAGGGTTCTCCCAAACCCAATAGAAATTTAAATTAGCATAATTTAATTTGGTGTTTGAGAAATTTAATTAGGAGGATTTTTTCAAATCCAATAATTTAAATTATCAGAATTTAATTTCATGACCGAGAATATCTCTACCTTTTGTCAATTTTATTTTATAAAGACAGTTCATGTTGTTTTTTCCAGATTTACTATCAAGTTGGACAAATCTAGAGAGCTTGAGATAGGCATTCACTGGAAAGATTGGCGAGGACTTTGTGCTGTAAAGTTCATGCGATTAGAAGAGTTCATTGATGATATTAGACATGGGATGGCTCTGGAACTGGAACCTCAAGGTGTTTTGTTTGCAGAAATTAAATTTTTGAATCCTATTATTTCAAGAAAGCCAAAACTACAGCGTCAGAGAAAGATATTTAAACAACAAGGAAAAAATATTCCTAGATCGCCATATGGCGAAATGCCAATTCCAGCTGTAATACTTGGTAGATTATTAAAACGTTCATCACCATCCATACAAAATATTCAAAGTGCCCATATTACACAGAGTTTAGACTCACCTACAATTGATAACAAAGAAATTGAAAATCCTAATGTCACTTTAGCTGGAATGGCTGGTATAAGGCCACTCGGACTACCATCCACTCCGACTACACCTCAAGTGCCTATCACACCTCCACCAAAACCAGCTTTACCTCTCCATCCACCTCCTAATGTCTCAACTTTAAGGATGGAAAAGGAATTACAAGAAGCATTCGCATTTTTAGAAGATTCATATACTCGAGACAGTTACGTTGCTAAAGAACCTCAAACTCCATCATGTAATACACCTCTAGTGGAATATCCACCATCTCCTTCGCCTAAATTGGTACTTGAATTTCCAAGTAATGAAGATCAAATTGTTGAAGTTACAAATAATATAAGGATATCATCCTCACGTTCATCGTCTGTTATAGAAAGTCTCTGCAAAGAGCCTGACTCAAGGAGACAGTCAGGAGAAATGTCAATGGAAAGTTTCAGGTTGTTAAGCGTTTTGGGTAGAGGACACTTTGGAAAGGTGATCCTATCTCAGTACAAACCAACAAATGAATATTTTGCAATTAAAGCTTTAAAAAAAGGTGACATCATTGCTAGAGATGAAGTTGATTCACTGTTGTCTGAAAAGCGAATTTTTGAAGTTGCCAATGCAATTAGACATCCATTCTTGGTAAATCTGTTTGCTTGTTTCCAAACAGAACAGCATGTGTGTTTTGTGATGGAATATGCTGCTGGCGGTGATCTTATGATGCACATACATGCAGATGTGTTCACTGAACCAAGAGCAGTATTTTATGCAGCCTGTGTTGTATTAGGTCTCCAGTATTTACATGAGAACAATATTATTTATAGAGATTTAAAGCTGGATAATCTTTTGTTAGATACAGAAGGTTATGTTAAAATTGCAGATTTTGGTCTTTGCAAAGAAGGTATGGGATGGGGTGACCGCACTGGCACTTTTTGTGGCACACCTGAATTTCTGGCTCCTGAAGTACTAACTGAAACTTCATATACAAGAGCAGTGGATTGGTGGGGTCTTGGTGTTCTGATATTTGAGATGTTGGTAGGTGAATCACCATTTCCTGGAGAAGATGAAGGTGAAGTATTTGATTCAATAGTAAATGATGAAGTCCGTTATCCTAGAACATTGTCGCTAGAAGCGATTGCTCTAATGCGTCGTTTGCTAAGAAAAAATCCTGAGCGGCGATTAGGTTCGTCTGAGAGGGATGCAGAGGATGTTAAAAAGCAGGCTTTCTTCCGCAATGTTAACTGGGAACAACTACTTCTCCGTAAGGTAAAGCCTCCATTTGTGCCAACAATAAATAACCTAGAAGATGTTAGCAATTTCGATAGCGAGTTCACCTCTGAAACGGCAGTACTCACACCTCCAAAAGAGCCTCGCCCGCTTAGTACTTCAGACCATAAATTATTTTCAGACTTTACCTACATGGCAGATTGGTGCTAGACAGCTATGTTATTCACTATTGTTATTTAAAAATAAGGATAATATTTAATTATAGACAAACAATAAACCCCATTGCCTTACATGTATGAGTGAAATTAAATCTGTATTTTGATATATCAGTCTAATCTTTTACAGGAGGGTATCCATCTTATGATGCTCATGTTAACTTGTATTTAATGCAGTTAAATGCAATATTTTATAATAAATTGTGTAATTTTAATCTCTAAGTTTTGAATAGCGCTAATCTTTATTTTTTTAAAACATCATGTTATAGATTTATATATTTGTAGTTAATAAATTGATTAACTAAACAATAACAACTAAGTGAAGGCGTGTCAAATAAATACTTACGTTTTCAGTCAATGTTTTACTTATTCAGTGAAATAAAGCAATTATGAATATACATTTTTGTATTAATATCCTAATATTTGAACTTTCTTGTTAACAAAACAGTTGCATTCATGTTTCATTATTTAATCAGTATAAAATTTAAAAACGTACTATACATTTTATGCCCTACTTAATCAATTATACCTGATAACAAATGACTTGCTGTGATAACAATAAAATTCAACATGACACCAAAAGGGATGTTCCTCGGAGTTACTTGTAATGGACTCTAGACTACTGAACATCAAAGGATACTTATTTATTTTAATAGCGATAACTAAGAGATTGCTTATTTCTTCATAAGAATAGTGCCCCACATTATTGGCAACTATGAGAGACTACATTCAACTCATCGTGAAACATCCCCAATGGTAATTGCATGTAATTCAATAATTCTCATAGGTGTGACAGATTCTAGTATAACTAAGTAGCTATTATATTATTGTTTTCATTTTATACATTGACTCAACCCTGAGCTAGTAACAGTTGTAAGTTTTCATAATGAACCAACAGTGCATCAGCTAGAAAAATAATTATTTTAAATATAGCTCTCACATTATATACATAGTATAACTATATAAGATATAGATCTCATGTCATAAAATTTATCTAAGTTCATAAACATAAGATACACCATGTGAAATGCCAAATTATGTGCTTAAACTTAGAAGTTGTTTTGTAACTTCATCAATTGTCTTCGGAGGTAGCCGCACATTCTGGACTGTACACATTGACTTTAAAACTTATTTACACAAGTTAATAACAATAGTGATATGCAACAAATAATTTACTACTTTCATAATTAAAAACTTATTTGCTTTTTGATCATAGTAACATCAGACATGTGTATATGGTGTATCTGTAAAATTTTCGTATAATCTCAACAGAAATAATTAACACTAGCTTCAATTCTCACTTTCACTGGTCTGTTTGATAATAAGCACTAACACCAATATAAACAGATAAATTCATAGGTGTCACACCAATTTAAGAACTTCATTTCCCTGTATAAATATGCATGAACATTACTAGTGAACTATTTATTTATTATTATAAAAAACGCCATTTTCAATCTGATCACTGAAAAATATTTATAAGCCTAGTTTTGTAAAATAGTATTATGAAAAAACAGTAAAGACTGGTATGGCAGTCTTTGATTGATTTTGTAAATGTGTCACTAATATTAATTTAGAATATTATGATGCCATATTCACAATACAATTCTTCCACAAATAAAAAAACTGAGTTGGTTAATTTTAATATCATTAATGGGAGAAGAAAAAATTAGAAACACACACTCCAAAACAACTTAATCGAAGTTTCTTAAATTTGATAAATATACCAATTAATTATAATCCCCATGACTTTCATACAAACAAATTCTAAGCACATGTTAAAAATGACAATGCTGCAACAGGAAAAAATGTAATTAGATAATAGTTTGTTGAAAATATTTTATTTTTACTTGACATTTTAGTGAATTTTCATTATAGGCTATAAAGAAGATCTAAGCTTTAAAAATCAGAAATATAATAGGCCCAAAATAAGTCATGGGGTGTTCAAACTGCAAACATAATCCTAACAGCTAGCAACACATCTATTATTAACCTCAGCTAGAACTTCAGGCATATTTGTCTTTAGATATAAAAATGAGCTGCAGTAACAAATTTATATAATACTATTGACATTTTTACTACAAAATTAAAAACATGATTATGGATATTCGATATTATAAATGAGCCAATAATTTATGTAACTAGCTCAATATCTAATTAATTGTGAATAAAAACTAAAAATGATTATTGTTAAATGAATTTAAGGATAGTTTAAGTAAATTAAAACTTGTAAACAAATGAAAAGGTTGAATTTTTCCACATCACAATCTATGTACACATCTCACACACAGAATCAAGTCCTAAATGAAGTACAAGTGGTGCAGAAACACTCACATCCGTGAACCTTTTTGTTGGAGCACCTTAGCTCTATCGGTAGGTTCAACCTCAGTACTATTCAAAGATGTACCACACTCTCTACTCACAACACAAAGAAATTCTGCATGTTCATCATTACCATAGTTATATTGTGAACCAATGTTTATCAACTGTTCAAACTTCCAACCGTCTGACATAGTTGACACCATTTGTGTTAGCTCCTCTTCATGAAACTGTAAGACTCTGTACACATGCTTTTTAGAATCCTTCAACGGCCGAGTTTCTCGATGACATATTCTCTCTTTAACTAATCTAATAAGGTCCGTAATATTATAAAACTCGGCTTCTTCTAATACGCCCTCTTCAGCTATGTCATTGTTGATAACCAGTTTACCATGACGAAGATAATTGAGCACTGGAGAGAAATAAGTAGGGTCTCTGTCTATTAAATATGCACCTGTTTCGTCCTGAAAGTAAAATGTAAAGTAATTCAACACACGATCACAACTAAACATGTTTATAAATACAAAACGCTCTACTAACCCTATCTGAAATTAAGTCACTATCCTCTTGCACTAATCGATACAGAAATGAATTAGGATCCCTACACAATGTAGTTTTTGTAGTTAAAAAATACGTCCCACCAACATTCAATCTAACCCATTGCTTACTACTCCTTCTTTCATTATTATAGTTTTTTAAATTTTCTTTAGAAAAATCATTTACTTCACTTCGATGATCCGCCATTGTTGTTGAACCATAAACAAAGTTTTTTTTTGTCATTCTCGACGTGTAAATTTAAATATTTAGGCATTTCTTACTTATCTATATCCAACATAATATATTATATATTTAAATTTGTGTTAAACTAGATTCAATAAAAAAAATATTTTAACAATAGATGATCAGTGTTTATTTGTCTAACTATTTTGAGTCTCAGGTAAGTAATGCGGGGCCCACAATATACGTATATGTTAATATGTATACTGTATTGTCAATCTAAACTAAATTCAGACTTCGTCACGGTTTAGTCATTTAGTTTTATTATTAGAAACACGTCGCACATTTAATCTAAAAAGTATCTTATATTTATTTTTTATTTATTTATTCAAGAAAACTTACACCTAAATAAAAAACACGTTAATGACAAAAATAAATGGCAAGAAATAAGGCCAATTACAAGTTTTCACTGATAATAGGTACATAAGTATAACATAAGGCTAATTGTGAAGAGTACGTTGAAGAAATTTTTAGGTAAAAAAAAATTTAAACTTAATTTACGCTTTAATTCTTGTGTGCTAGTCTCGAACAAATCTGTATTGACAGTACTAGAAGCAATGTTTAACGCTGTGCTGGTTCTTGTGAAGAAACTATTCGTCCTGTACTTAGCGTTTGCGGATGGTACGTGTACAGGAGCCGGTATTCTGGTAGATCTAGGATCAAAGATTAGGATATTTTTGTTTAAAACGAATATTTGTATATTAAAAAACTATTCATTATGCTGACTCTTTGTTTTATTTTCCGGGTGTCAGTAACATTTCTTTAGCATGTTAATACAATATGAAGAAAAAAACATAACTGAAACGTTATTGAAATGGTCAATAGAGGCGCTGATAATAAACTGACACGTTAAGCAACGGCGGATCGGGCTCAGTCGGCCCTTCAATGGATATTATATAGCAGCAAATGTTCTTAATGTTTTTTTTCCGGGTGGTAATAGTTGTTTTCGTCTGTTAATCTGACGATGGTTAACATAAAGAGAAATCTGAAGTTTAACAAAATGTTATAATTCAAAATAATCGAAAAGAAAGGTGGGCCATTTAATCATAGTCGTACGAATTATAATGCATTTGGCATGGCAGAGATTTTTTAATTGACCAGTAAAACAATAAAAATGTCCCTAAAGCTGCTTTAAACTCATTTTATTAGTTTTTTTTTAAATATTCTAGCTGCGGATTTACGTCTCAGTCCTGCGCACTGGACTCCTAAACTCCTATTAGTATGGTTGGGAGCTGTCGTTGGGCCAGTGCTTACTTTTTAGTATTTTAGAAATGTCTATGTTATATAAGAATAATCAGTAATTTATTCATATTTATTACTTATAAAACGATAATTCAATGTTATGTTTTGTTATTATTATACTTACAATAATTACGGTAAGGTCATGATTTGAGAAAAAAAAGTCAATTGGCAAGAATTTTGTGTGTTAGCAACATAATACTACTGTTTTGTTTTTTTGTAGATTTCTTTTTTTTTATCTTGTCTATGTAATGTGTTGCTTGCTTGATGAAGGAAGGCTTGGGTCTGTCATTGAAAAGTTCGAATTTGTGAGAGTGATTTTCAAGAATTACTACTGCGAAATAACATTTAATGGTCCGTAATGAAACATAGAAGATATTTAAGGTGATAAGATGCTAATTTAAAAGTATCAGGATTGTAGCGTTTTACTATGAGTAACAATTTAGAAAATGATAGGTCAGTCACAACTGGAAAAATGTATCCGATTGACTTAGCAGCTCCTCAAAAAATTACAATAGTGAAGAGTATGTCGAACACTGAAGTGAAGATGGCGCATCTAATTTCCGGGCAGCCAAAAACTACCGGGGCGAGTCAAATCATCTCACATACGGGCCCCGTTGGCCTTATGCGAACAGCTGCCCAGATTGTTTCTCCAGGCGTCGCATCACAGGTATAAATATAGAGTTAAATTTTACATTCATTTAAGGAACATTTCACACGAACTATTTTAATTTTCTGTTAAGATCTGAGTTAGACATTTATTGAATGTTCATAGCGTTTTACCTCTTTTTTTTGCTTTCAAATCTAAATTTCAAATAAATTCAAATCTTACAATAAACTAATCATTCCTGTAGTGAATTATAACTTTTCATACTATAATTATATAGTTCATTTTATAAGTGGAACCTGAACCATGGAAACTGTAACCATGGATTATCCCAGAGTTTGTTTATACTTACAACTAAATAAAGAAACGTTCTAACTTTCAGCCCCAAATGATTGTAAGCGGTGCACCAATAATTCAAGGAACTCAGATAGTAAGCCAAGGCTCGCAGCTGTTGGGGCAGAATTCTCAGATAATATCTCAGTCACAGCTCATTGGGCCGAGTGGTCAAATACTAAGTCCAGCCACTCAGATAATAAGTCAAGGGACTCAGTTATCAGCACAGGTGTCTAACTCGAACAACACCGGTGCTAGTAACACTCAAGCCAGTGTGGCCTCTTCGGTGAGTGCTACACAGGTGCTAAATGTGGGGGGCCAGCTGTCAGTGGTGAGCTCTGCTGTCCGAACTCTACCTCCTAGTGTCCGAGTGCTACCAAATTTGCCTCATCATAATTCTAGACCAGGTAAAAATATTATAAATTTTTTTCTATTATATCATTATTGGATTTGTAATGTTTTGAACTAAAATATGTCAAACATTTGTTACATACATTACTGAGTAACAACACATTCAGCTGATTACAAATATAATATTCATAACTACTGTATTAAACATAAAAAGATGCATGTAATTAGTATTATGTTTAATCACATGAGACAGTAAGATTTTATTTACATATGACACTGTGATAACCTGCTGCAAATGTAAAAGATAATTTATACTGATCTCTATTACTACATTATAGTAAAACATTGTATTGCATAAAGTAAATTATATGGGGTTCTGAAAAAAATTTGTGTTTGTGTATTTACTTCATACTGATCAAAAGTACACAGTTTATAAAGATACTAGTTTAGGTTCCAAATAATTATAATAAAGTTTGGGTACATGTCCATTTCTTCTTTTGGAATAAAGAAATCGAAAACTATGATAAAATCAAATAGTTCATTGTGTATCTCATGTAGAGTCCAGCGTTTAAAAGAATTTCAATTGTATTGCACACCTCTTAACACATAGAGGTTGAGATAATGCAAAGCTCGACATATCAAGATCAACCAATTTTCTACACCTCTATCAAAGTAATGTTAAACTTTTAAGCCTATATAATAAGTACACATATTTTATGAAAAGTACTTACATAAACACACTTCATACTTTTGGCTAACATGTACACTGTATAAATAAGGAAAAAGGTTGATTAATCTGTGGCAGTCCTGATTTCTGATGTTTGGATCATGTATGTAATATCGATCATGGTCGAAATACTTAACATATCTTATAATTTGTTTTTAATGCTTTCATAACTGAAACTATTAATTTCATATTACTGCTTAACTCTTTATAATTTGTTAATAAAAAAGTCATTTTCAGTCAGATTCTTTGAAACACCAGCATTAATCACAATAAGATCTTTGTTTTCTTTGACACATGTAAACAATGGCCCTACTTTAATTCAATAAGGTAAACATAAATTTAATTTAAATGCAGAATTTTACAATATTAAGAAATAAAAAAAAATCAAGTTAGGATTATGATGTGTGCACTTTTAGATTTCCCAAACTTTTTACCTCCTATTTTCAAAAGAAAGTGATTATAT
>DWEH01000446.1:0-11782 GCA_018245815.1 Apyrrothrix aesculapus | reverse complement strand
CTCCCGGAGTGAGAGGCTGAATTTCATACCACTAGGCTATCACTGCTTTTTATATTCTATATTATACATAACATAATGTGAAGATACAAAGAGTTACACATAGCATAACATTATGCCTGTACTTCCCTGAGGGGATAGGCAGAGGTGTGCAGTACTTCCACGTTTCACCAGTTATACCATACTTCCCATGAAATACGGGTGACCCTATTGCCACACCCCGACACAAATTCAGACTCTAAATTACTACTGGGTATTTCCATTTAGAAAATAATTATCAGGAAAAATGTGATGAAGCGTGATGAATGAATCTTCACATCTCCTCAGGTTCTGTCCATCCGTGTTCATATACTTGGGGCTGGTTGTGCCCGCGATATGGTTGCTGGAGCTGCACAAAGTCGACTTGCGGCTGCAGAAGAAACCCAACATGACCGAGATCGTAAGGCATTATGAGTCATATACACACATGCACACATTAGTAAACACAAGTTATACATTCAGTTTGGTCGGGAAACATCTGCGTACGTTGCTTGATATAAAATAAAATTTTTGTTGTCTTTGAGCTTACCTGGAGCTTAAGATTAAGTGCTATTCTTGACAACCAGTTCAAGTCAAAAGTAGGCTCGGGCAAAGTGGGTCAGTGGTCGAAGTTTTCCAACAGTTTCCTGTACTGAGGAACTTCCAAGGCACGGAGTTATTGTTTATTTATATTTACTGCTGTAAGTGTTAAACATGAGGATATGTATGACTTTTAAATTTCTCGAAGCCATCTTCAGAGTTTGCCGAAGCCACGAACTCCTGATGAAAACCGAATCTTTGATTAAGAAATATTTATTTTCTTTTACGGTAATATAAGTGAGTATTTCTGTTCTTAACCTGTCCCGGGGTTTGGACTCCACTCTCTCTCCCAGCACACTCTCAACAGGAGATGGAGTCAGCTTATGAAGACGATGCTTCAGCATTTTGGAGGATATTTGATAATAATTATAGTTGTCATAATGATTTGTAAACAGACAGAAATTCCAATACCGGGGGCGACGAAGATCCCCACAGACATGTGGGTGACTCTGATCGAACAGTTCCTGATGCTGACCTTGATTGTGGGCCGCTGGCTGCTGCCCAAGGGCGACCTGACCAGGGACCAGCTTAGCCAGCTTTTGCTGGTGTACATTGGTATGTATGGTATCCTTTAAAACGTTTTACGCATTAAGTACCACTCCGTAAACCCATCTACCAAAAACCATCACATGTCTTCCTTGAATAATCATAAACACCAGAAGGTACATACAGACAAATTCTCGGTGACAATTTGCACTTAAGCCCCTCAGCTCGGGAAACGTGCATTATCACCAATAGAACATTCATCATCATCATCATCAGCCTAAGTCCACTGTAGGACATAGGACTTCCCTGAGGGCTTTTTGCCCAAATCTCCTCGTTGGCCTTGAGGGTTGGGTATCGTACATTAGGAAACACAAAATACAACAGAACATAACGAAATACAATCTCCTTTGTTTATTAAGTGCTTTGGTAGTTTACGTTTCTATGGCTGCTGCAAAGCAGCATTCCCTAAGTAGAAATACAATGGTGTTCCAATATACAGTATGTTACGAAAATGTAGAATTCAGAAAATGCACAGTTTAGACGTGCTTTTTAAAACTTGAATTGTACTGTTGTTCCTCAGTACTTGTTTTATGCTTTGTGCGCGTCAACCTTCGAATTATTTTAAGCTGGTATACAACCTGACAATATAGGATATACGATAAGCCGAGAATAAAGCGTGATAGTACACATTATTGAACGTTTATGTCCAGCAGTGGACTTAGACAGGTAGATGATGCTGATGTTTATTATGACCATGGTGATGTAAGGTATTGGATTCAGCGCCATTTATCCTGGATCTACCTACCTCTTTCGATTCATATAATGTTCGTCTCCAGGCACAGCGGCTGACATAATCGAGTTCTTCGATTCCTTCAAAGACGAGAAGGTGGCCACGGAGAAGGTGTTGGTGCTCCTCACTCTGGCGATCTGGTCGTGGTCGCTGATGCAGTTCACCGTGGTGCTGACGGCTACCAAGTCGCGGAAGTCCCGAGGCACCGCTCATAGGTCTGACATGTACGTACGTTGCACGCTTCTTGTTGGGGAGTTGGAAGGATAGGTTAGGTTAGGTTACTTTTTATTTCCTTTTTATTTTTTTATCAATGTATTCCATTGACTGTCTCGTTGGTCGAGTGGTTGCAAGCGAGACTGTTGATCATGAGATCCTGGGTTCTAATCTCGGGTCCGGTACTATTGGATTGTTGTAATTTAGATTTTCTAGTAGAAATTTCTAGTATGTGTGGTGTATGGCAATAGGCCATACTTACATTATGTGCCTATTTATGGTTGTCTAGAGTGAAAACTGAAAAAAATATTTCGTAACAATAATCACATACAATGTTCTTTAAACGCTTTTGAAGTCTACCAACCCGCACTTGGTACCAACCTGATAGACTACGGCCTTAATCCTCTCATTCTGAGAGGGACCCGAGTTCCAACAGCGGAACGATAAAAGGGTAGAAAAAAAAGTAAAAAAAACGACATACACGTATACTTAAATTATATTTACATTTATATTAAATTAACTTCCGTATATTGAAATAACTTTACATTTTAACTTTCGTTATGTTCGGACATCGTAGGAACAGAGCCTTAGAAGAGAAAATAAATAAATTAGCCTCACCTTTCAACTCCTCGTACTGAACTGCCAACACTGTTTCCACACTATGCTCTACACAACTCGAACTATGCTGCTTTTTTGATCGTTTTTATGTAAATACATTATTTAAATTAATGGTAATCTATTATATATATCGAAATATAATAATTGTAATTTATTATATATCTAAATATGTGTTTTAACCATGTATTATGATATTTATTTCACCATATTATAGTCGTGGTTTTGATTGGTCCAACAGGGGAAAAAATGGCGGCAGGGAAAATAATAATTTAAATATTTATAATGGTCCTGTAATTAATTAGGTTGTGGGCTAAGCCGAGGGCTATGGGCTCGATTCGCACTCAGGGCAAACATTTGTGTTGTGATCATGAGTGTAAGTGTAACTCATGAGTGTAAAATTATATTTATATAAAAATATATGTAGGATTAACAGCTGTATAATACAGCTTGTATTCCATAATGGGACGTAAACGTGGGAGTGTACTGCGCTCCTCTACCTACCTCTTCGGGGATTACAGGCGTGATGTTATGTAAAGAAAAACAAAGGAACATTGTTTTTTTTTTAATTTTTGGTAGCTCTAGTCAATAGCTACTATACAAAAAAGGAAATCGGTTTACAAACAGAGAAACAAAACGGTACTGGACTGTTTAACCTTTGCCCCGCTTACATACGTTTTATCAACAAACCAAAATTTTTTAAATTGTGATTTACTGTTACTTCATTCAATTAATTTTTTCAGTTAGTTATAACGGCAACGAACTATTTTGTTTTAGTATATGTACATATATAAATATAGAGAAAATATTTTTAGTATTTCAAAAACCTCATTTTCCAAAAAAAAATATTGTTAAATCTGAAGTCCGTCAATACTTGCCATACGAAAAAAAAGGAAAATGGGTTGACAAATAGAGAAGCAAAACGGTACTGAACTGCTTTATGGCCTTTCTCTATTGATATATAGATCATTATTTCATGTCCATCGCTTTCTTACTGTCAATAAAGATATTGTATTAAATATCAATTGTTCATAAGTATTGCTTATTTATGTATGTGTGGCTTAATTTTCTTTTATTATTATGCTATATAATGTCAATGATATTAATCGAATATTGCGTCAAAAGAATAAATTTTTATTAAGACTTCTTTAAAAGACTTCAAACTTACGTTGTATTGACGTAGGTACTGAAGATACTGGCAACACACTTTGAACTGTCAAAATAATACACAAAACACAATCAAATATCTGCCTAAATTTGAAAATAGATTTTCACGTTAATCTTGATCAGTTGCTCACGATTTTAATTCAATAATACTTTATGGAACTTGATCAAAATAATGTTATTCTTATCTAGAATAATTAAGTCATGTTTGACATTTGTTTTTTTTTAATAACTATACATCTTACGGACATCCATGATTATTATTATTAATTTAAGGTATGCACAATAAGATAATAATCCGTGTAGAGGTGGAGAAAGATTGCATCTCCGATCCCATGCCGGGAAACAAGGTTGTCGTAAGAGGCGACTTAGCTCGGGGCTAGCTGATCTCGGTATGACGCATCCTGCCTAGGTACAGCTACGTGCCCGTTGCCGACGGGCAGCAGCGTATGCGGTACGAGAAGCCGTGCGCTGCGATCCCCAACTCGCATGCCCAGCGTTGGGATTATCGACAATGATCCCTCAAGGGAGGCCTATGTCCAGCAGGCTTGACTTAAACAGGCTGATGATAATGCACAATAAAATATATTGAGCTCTATGGTATTATTGAGAATAGTTACTATTCTGTTACCGTAACCAAAACGTATTTCGTAACTACGAAGCTCACTTGCTATCCAAGGTTCTTACGGACCATGATCAAGGACCACTCCTTCTCAGCCACGATTGATTTATTATAGTCATAGACCCTTCAATTTTAAGCATACCGCTCTCATCAAATAATAATGTTGGCGCCACAACTTAATCCAATCTGATTTTTCGTTTATAGCCTATTGATATTTAGCATCAGCTTTTGTGGGCGTATACATTGCTTTGTCAAATACATCATTTCAAATGTTTTGTTAGTTCAGCTCAATCACTCAACTATCACTTTCACGGAATTAATTGTTATTGTTATTAAAGAAAACTACGTCTTGACTGTTCTACTTCCGAGGGGAGTGCCGTGTCCAAACAAGTCTAATAAAATAATGAAGACAAAATTAATGCAACATATTCTTATATGTGTACTTACATTTTGAGTTGTCTAAAAAACGTTCAACAGTTTATTAATACGCGGAGCTTATGTTACTGTATGATTTTCAACAATATGATATTTTAAAGCTAGCAACATATTCATAGTTTCTATAGTGCTTGTGTCAATTTTCGAAATTGATAACTTACCTTTATCGCGCAGGGTTTCCCGCCCTTTTATCTGACTTTTGCACGGTAAGATTGACATACGCCAGTCAAAGATAACCTTAACCAAACAGCCACATACTTTATTTCGTGCCAATAAACCCTCGAGTATCTCGTCTATCAACAGGAACACCAGCCGAGCCTGCTGTTGCTCCATTGAGGTTTGCGCCATCATCATGAACATCGCCCTCCAGGATGCCCCCTTCCTGGCCTTCAGACTGCTCATCATAACCCACTACAATATCATCAATTATATGAATATTTTTTTCACTTGTAAAAATACATTGGTAAGTAGATTGAACTCCACGACTATCTTTTTTAATCATTATAATTTATTATAATGGTGACACACGTATCTCGAATTACGCTATTGAAGACTTATGCATATTATCCGTATATACGAGTACATAAGTAAATTGTAACATGATTTCTATCCACTAATTAATAGCCTCCTTGCCACCTTACACCGTGGTTATTTTAAAGAAATAATATACAATTACTGAACTTACGTAGATAAATAATTACTTTAAAAGTTTAAATGTGCCATGTTACTGAGAAATTGAGGTCAAATATGACATATTTGCTAATAGGTGCTACTTCGGAATCAGTTCTCGGCCAGACAATTACGTGATGGCAATAATTAGTATCTTTATGTAAAATAGGCTCTTGCTGTTCGAATCTATGACAAAGGAAATAATTATGTGTTTAAACGATTAAAGACAAAAAACGTAACAACGTAACTTAACGATAACTTCTAAAAGTATTGTGAGTGATCCTAGTTTATAAAATTTTGATCAAACGTTGAATAGCGGGCTAAGCTTATTATAACAATTCCCTGTGTCGAACATTCTCCTACCGCTGCTTTCTGATCCTCCAAAGCTAGTACAATTAATTACGTTGTAACTTATAACAGGTGATTCTTCTACAAATATACCGACTTTACGTCTTACATCTGGAAACGGTTGAAGAGGGTAACAGCGGCTCCGTGTACAGAAAGAAACGCAAACAGAAGAGCAGCGAGAGAAAGACGGAGAGGAAACACAAGTAAAAACATTTTATAATTCATGCAGTGCCTTCTAAAAAGAAATATGTCTGGCACCGCACTAAGCTGCCACAACAAAGAGTTTCAAGTACACATATTGAATGAATGTATCTGTCACACCCTTTCACCCTCAGTACACTACCATAGTATTATGGGTGTAATTTGATTTTTAACCATTTGTTTATCTGGCTACTGCTTATTATACAAAAATACGTTGAAATTGTTAAGACCCTTCCCGACTAATTAAGCATGTGATGACGTTAGTGAAGGCTACGTTAAGGGATGGAAATTTGCATGTATTCATAAAAAATACGGGAAAAATTAGGTAAATTATTTTTGTTTTAATTGTCTTAAAAGTTATTCGCAGCATTTCTTAACTATGTAGTATTAATATGTCTACAAGTGATACAGGTACATATATTGCTTAAAGTCACCGAAGAAAAGACAAGAACAAAATTTTAACCGTAAAAATCGCTTTGATTTAGATTCTTATGTAACTGTCATTTTCAGAAGTCACAAACCGAAAAAGCATAAACGGAAGGCCGATACCGGTGAAACTTCAATAGCTATGATCAGCGACCCGAGGAAACAAGAACGAGTGGAGGGAGGTAGGATTAGGTGAGTGACTTTTGTATTTATCAAAAAACTGTTTCAAATTTTTGGAAACGAGTTTACGTCTTTTCAGATAGACCGGCTCGTAGGGCAGAGCAGATTCTGGTCGTATTTGGAATAGAACTTTAGCACACTTCAATTAAGTTTATTTTTGCATTTCAATTATTTAAGGCAAGTGCTCGATCATCCGGTTGCCATTGTTTATTGAAATGTGCTAAAGTTCTATTTTAAATACGACCAAAACCTGATCTGCTCTTCGAGCTGGTCTATTAGAAAGGACATTTACTGCGCTGTTGTTCACATATACATACATATAGTATATGTATATAAAGTCTCTAGGTCAAGCATTCTGTTTGTATTAGGCAATTATTCGCCGCACCCTTGTCCCTGTCTAGGGAGGAGACATTATCGATAATTAGCGCTCTATATAATCGGAATTTGAAAATTGTTTAAGTGTTGGTCAATCTGCTTTCTATCTATCTAATGAGCCCGTATCTCCCCCCTGCTGGGTACAAGCCTCCCTTTTGTTGCGCCACATTTTTCGGTCCTGTGCTGCTGGAATCCACTGCGGCCCTACCACTTTAGTGATATGGTCCGACTATCGGGCAAGTGGTCTGCCTACCGATCTCCGTTCCTGCCGTGGCTAACACTCAGATAGTGTCTTGTTCCACCGACCGCCCTCTCTCCGAGCCAAATGACCCACCCATTGCAAATTTTAACCTCGTGATTCTCGTACTTTCGTACATTCAAATTTTGCCTTCAAACTGCTTTTCCCTTTTTTAAATAAAATGTTTAACGTTGTTGCTATGTTAAAATTTCATACCAGTAATTCAATGTAATGTGTGTTTATATAGAAAATGAACGCAATGTTTAATTATATAGAAACATATGTAATGATCAAATTGTCAGTTAAATAATTTTAATGTAACTGTTATTGAATAACGACAACATGTTTGTTGTTTTATGATAATAGTTTGAGTGTCACGAGTATAATTGAATGTTATCATTTATTAGTGTTGATCATTTCGTTATTTCACTATAAAGTTCGACGAAGTGTGTTTTTGATCGAACTGACCCGTGGTTATTATTAGACGGTTTACCTTTTGTTTTACAATGATCATTATCTTGTCATCTCGCCTTGGGGTCGGTCATTAATGCCTTCTGTATTACGGAGCGTGAGGGGTGAGAGATACTCACCACGGATTACTTCTTCTGTCATGACTAGCCATTAGCGTCGATTCTTCCCGATTAGTATACTCTTGTGTACGGTTTAATAAAGTGCGGACCAAGTGAAGGTTCTGTCAACTGTCAAGTATTTGATTTGGACCAGAGCATGGCGTTTGACCATTGTGCCGCCCCCCTCTGCTTCCCACTCTCCCAGCCTTACTAAATCTAAAGTATTTATTTTAATTTAAAGAGTCTATTCATTGAAATTGAAACATACACTTAACGAACTTCGTGTACTGTTATAATTACTGTTATAATTATAATTATTGGTTTTGAGTCTCAAAGTAAGTGCCACTTAAATCGAATAACACGTAAAATTTTAGAAATAGCAACGCATCTGTGGCAGTCGTTAAACTCAAATTTGTTTTCCGCCCCTGTGATGTGATAGAGACATTTTTTATCGACACAAAACGTGCAATCTCTAATGATGTTTCGGCTAGTCAAAGGGGATCGTGAAATGGCCTTGTAAATGGTCTGTATGTACACACATACACACACATCTATGTATAAATATGGTCTTTAATCTCTTCTTAGTGATCTGATACGAAATTATTTAACGGAAATACATAAGGTTTGGTGTCGGATTCAGTTTCAACTGAAAGGAAAGGAGAGGAGGCGAAAATTTGGTTACAGTTTTGGTTTCGGCTGCAAATCAGGTTTTACACATTAAGTTACTATTCACAAATAAATAACTGAAAATCATACTGCTTTACGCTGTTTCGTTCTCGAAAACATATTGCCTACTTTTATAACGTTCTTGAAAATAGCAAAGAAGATTTAGCAATATATATGTACATATATACACATAACGTGGGAGTGTACTACACTCCTCTGCCTATCTCTTCGAGTACTACAAGCGAGATGTTACGTATTTACAGCGTCGTAATGAATTGTAACTTGTATCACAATCTGTACCACGGATTAAATGGTAAACGAAGGCACCTTTAGATGTACTGAAATGATTTAAGATACGTTACATTCCGGAGATTTCAAGGCAAAGGCAGGAATTTGATTAAAATTAATAATAATAATTGAATGAACTAATTATTTTAACAGTTGCTTTAACATTAACGACTGCCTCGTTGGTCGTGTTGGTTGCAAGTGCGACTGCCGATCGAGAGATCCTGGGTTCAAATCTCGGGTCGGGTACTATTAGATTTTTGTAACTTAGATTTTCTAGTAGATATTCCTAGCAGTGGCTCGCAGTCTGGACATGTGACCGGTGTACGGCAATAGACCCACCACCTACTCCATATTGGGACGTAAACGTAACTAGTGAAATGTGGGAGTGAACTACACTCCTCTGCCTACCTTTTCGGGGATTACAGACATGATATTACGTTATTTTAACTGTTTAACGTGTAATATAGATCGACTCGTTTATTAATAGAGTAAAATCGCAAGTATTACCATCCTCCCCATCCCCACCTCCAACATCTAAAACTACTTTCTTACATTGATACAATACAAGACAAATAAACCACTGCATTGTGGTATTGTTAGAATTAATTGTTTGTCACCAATTAAATTTTGACTTACTGGGATTATTCAGGCTGGGTGTTCAGCATTTTCCTGTATTTATTACTATGATTGGTATTTTTTTTCTCTGCTTTTTTAGATCATTTATTACTGTTTCAGAGCTATAATTCTGACGAATACGGATGAGATCAAGGAGCTGGAGCTCACCAAGTTTTTCAAGGAACAAGTTACCATCGACAACGAAAAGAAGAAAGGGTAAGATGTTGCTAGTAGCAAGAAAGTATATTCATTATTTCTTTGCATATACTGGTAACATTTTTGGATAAACTCTAAAATTAAATAGAAATGAGATGTTAAGTAACTGATGAGGGAGTTAGAAGTCTCCGAAACTGGGGTGCATGTATGAAGAGAGTGATGAATGTGGAAGTAGCGCGTCAGGTCTGAAGGATAAAGATATTTGGTAATCCATGCTCTCTGCCTACCCCGTAAGGGACCTGGCGTGAGATTTTATATGTAAATGAGATGTAACATTTTCTTTTTAAGTGTATGAGAATATTCTTAGATATAGAAATATTGGTGATTCAAAGTTCTGAGTGATTGAAATGTGCTTTAATAGAACCTGTGTAGTTTTCTATGCTTGTTTTATTGTCGAATCTCCCTGAATATACTCCTAGTCATGACTGATTTCTAAAAGGCTTAAGTGTGGCAACGTTTTAAACAAAAGTAAATTTAAAACTTATTTTATTTTGTATTTGCTTTTTACCATCGTCAGTCTGTCTAAGTTCACTGCTGGACGTAGGCCTCCCGTGAGGGTTTATTGCCCATAATCCCCACGCTGGGCATTGAGGTTAAGATCGCAAGGCATCTAGCTTCGCCTGCGCTGGTACCCGTCGGTGGCGGGCCTGTAGCCGTGCCTAGACAGGCCGCGATTTGCCAGCGCCAGGTTTAGTTGCCTCTTACGACACTCTGGCATCTAGGCGTGGGGTCCGAGGACGTATTCTTTCTCTGCCCCCACACGGATTAACTTTTATTGAATGATAATTTTTATCATAGGACGAAGAAGAAACAGAAATCAGAATCGTCCGAGGAATCCTTAAACAACATTCAGCATACGACAGACGATTCGGGCATTTGACATCACAAGGTGAGGCGCGAGAGTCCTAAACGAAGCCCTCACAGACACAGGGACAAGCGTGACACGCATAGAGAAAAAAAGAAAAGCAAAAGGAAACAGAGCAGTGACTCTGACTCGGATAGCTCTAGTTGAAGTAAAAAAAAATATATATTTTGTGATTGGCTGTACGGCTGAAGTTATTTCGGTCGTCAATATAGCTGATGCATCAGCTTTTAAAAAGTTGCATATTTGACGCTGTCAAATTTGGCGGGATAGTCATTTTGGTATATTAATGATATGAAGGGCAGATTAAGCTCCATGATTAATGACATTAATTATGTATTTATATTAAATGTATTACAGAATATATTTCGGAAAGAAAAATTTTGTATTATAAATGAATGTTAAATGAAAACGTTTTTATTAATCGTTATTGCGGCGTTTGATATAGGTTTTTGTCTTGGTAGCTGTCAAATTGAAGACGTAATGAAAATAAAAAAGTTGGTCTAGTAGTCTTATTATAAATTACATAAGAATTTCAAATGGAATTAATGAGTTTCCAGTAGACTATTTAATATAAGTCATGAGTATTATCAGGATTTAAATTTTGTAGAATTGCATTGATATTTAAGATATTAGGGGCGAAAATCTTTTGTGGTAATTGAAATTGCCAACCCCGATCCGACTTGAGTGATTTTAAATCTAAATTGATCGTGGAATTAGGCCTAGTTTCCAGCCAGCCTTTATGTATGAAAAGAAATATTTCAAAGAGACGGTTGGCATTTTTTATATTCGGTGCTTATGATACAATACGCATCTTGTTAGTACAACGAATACAACAGTGTGCATTTGATTGTCAATAATGGCGGAAAGAATGCTGTCAGTTGCGAAAAAATTTCAAGTAGTTCTTTTTAAATGATTAGCGCTCTGGTATGATACCATATAGTAGTAAAATATTTAAATTGTGTTTTAGAGTTAGTAGAGCAGTCTGTTTATTGGCAATCGTTTTATTATTTTTGTAAGTGGTAGGGTATAGGAAGATATACTAGAAACACACGTGCTTTCTTAGTTGTTAGTACGAACACAGGTGTGTATTCTCAGAGTATTATTTTTTAATTAATTAAGAACTTGGCAAGATGTGCATTTATTTATTTTTAATTAAAATTGTAACGAAAATACCATTCAAATTATT
>DWEH01000445.1:0-11785 GCA_018245815.1 Apyrrothrix aesculapus | reverse complement strand
CTTAAATTTTGTCATAGTGGCTCGGAATTTGTTTTGTGCCCTGTGTATGGCAATAGACTCACCGCCTATTCCATTATGAACGTAAACGTAACTGGTGAAACGCGGGAATATACTGCACTCCTCTGCCTACCGCTTCGGGGACTACAGACATGATGTTCCGTATGTATACAAAATATACATATGTATACAATATACATGTTTGTAATGGAGAATTGTTCTATGATGTATTCCGATATGTTCCAGATCTGGATGCTGACGGGCGACAAGCTGGAGACGGCGCTGTGCATCGCGCGCTCGCTGGCGCTGGGCGGCGGCGCGCGCTGGCTCGTGGCGCCCGACTGCGCCTCGCGCCGCGACGCCTACGCGCTGCTGGCGGCGCTGCGCCGCGCGGACGACACCACCGACCTCATCATCGAGGGCGAGACCCTCGAGGTACCTGCGCCCCCTCTTCCACCGTCGCCTGCAACACCTGCAACACGTCTGCTACATTGCAGGAGTTGCCGGCGCTTCGCTGGCCTCGATGGAGAACTCTTATTTAGCTCAACTGGGGAATATTGAAAGAAACTTCATCAGCACGATGAATGATGAATGAATTATGTGCTGCGTGTTTACGTTTTCGTTTTTGAGGTAGTTCAGCTGCGAAATATCTAAAATAATGCCCCTTACTTTTTTAAACCCGAAACTGTCCGAATATCACGAGACGCGCCGCGTCACTGACACTTTTTCACTCGTACGTAAATATAAGCATAGATAACATATAAAAATAACAATTCGCTATTGCTATCCACGCACTGAAATAGTGCTTCCCTAGTCCAATCCTGAGCATGGAGTCCCACTGCCTCTAAAGCATTTATTACGTCATCAACATAACGTTAAGGCTTACAATATTTTCAGATTTGCTTGAGCCTGAACTCCGACGAGATGGTGGACGTGATGCGCAAGTGCTCGGGCGTGGTGGTGGCGCGCTGCTCGCCCACGCAGAAGGCCCGCGTGGCGCGCCTGCTGCGCGCGCGCCGCCTGGCCGTGGCGGCCGTGGGCGACGGCGGCAACGACGTGGCCATGATACAGGAGGCCGATATAGGTGGGCGAGAGACACTACTCCGTGTATGCGGAGGACATAGTTTTACTTATACGGGGTTCACTAGCTTGGTAATTTCTTAATATCTCACAAGTACAAATAAAAATACATATTTCTGCATTTATAGGTGAATACAGCATGCTAACGAAATAGTAGTAACATGCTAACATAATATATTAATCATAATTGCTAGATATGTATAATACTTGTAATCTAACATTATGTACAGACAATCACTTATTATGATAGATTGCAATCTAATTATAAAAATAACCAGTCGGTGGTGAGTCATTGTTATCCCAAAAACGGTACGCAACGAGTACACACGCGGCGCGTGCGCAGGCGTGGGGCTGGCGGGCGCGGAGGGCCGCGCGGCGTCGCTGGCCGGCGACGTCAGCGTGCGCGCCTTCGCGGCGCTGGCGCGCCTGCTGCTGGTGCACGGCCGCCGCGCCGCCACGCGCTCCGCCGCGCTCTGCCTCTTCATCGTGCACCGCGGCCTCGTCGTCTCCACCATGCAGGTGCGCGCTCCTACTCCTCGCCGAATCCAATACGACATTAAATTTGTATGGCAGTTCGACGGTTTTGGAACGTATCATTGAAATTAAAGTTTGAAATTACGTTGAACTATTCATCTTTTATATAGCCCGCAAACAATAGTTTTTCCACTTGGGTGAAGTCGCGGCGCGTAGGTATTCAGTAGTAATCATAAGTTTCGTGGAAAGCGAATCCAGTTTGCATGACAAGCAGGTAATACTGGTCACCTCCACGGATACACATGCAACCGGCATAAATACGGTTCAAAACAAAACGCAAATTATATTAAAAACAGATAGATGCTTAGTTTAAAAAAATAATTCTAGTGATTAGACCTGTCGGAGCGAATCATATATGCATACATATCTTCATGCCAGGTTACTTACGAGATAGCCAGAGAGCACCAAGCACCAAATATCTCTATCCTGACAGACCTATATATATTATTTGTATTCCAATACCAAGTATTAAAAAACTCCCAAACGAATCGGCCAACCAAGTGAATGGACAGTAGAGAAATATGAGGGAGCATACTTCGGAGCACAGAAATATTTTAGGAAAAGCCTTATGGCCAGGGAGGAAAGAACATGAAAGACTTGCTATACATATATATTTCACATTTATTTCCAATCAGAATTACTTAGTTAATAATCATCATCAGCCGCTTTATCTATCTCCTCTCAAAATGAGAAGAGTGTGAGTAAGGGAATAAGACCATAGTCTGCCATATGGATCATGTACGGGTTGGCTGACAGAATTAATTGGATACTAATTTTAATTCCTCAGGCTGTGTTCTCCGTGGTATTCTACTTCTCCTCTGTATCACTGTATCCCGGCTTCCTGATGGTCGGCTACGGCACAGTGTTCACAATGCTCCCAGTGTTTTCTTTGGTGAGTGTTACAGGGAAAGAGGGAATTATATATCCTTGGGATACAATAGTGAATGAGGAGCAACAAATTAATATACAAAAGATTCGTTGTACCGAGTTAAGATCTTACAAATATGTTACCGCATAATCACCAACAGTCGGAACATGTAGTTGCCATTGCTAGTAATCTTGTTTCATTAATGTGAGATAATTTAATTTCTACCAGGTTCTCCCGGTCCCTGTGTCACTTGTGCACATAGCCCTCCCCTTACGGGTTTTTGCCCATAATCCCCACGCTGGGCATATGGGTATGAGTCTTTCTATCACCCCGCTGACACGTTGTCTACAAACACTGTGGCGTGCTGAGGCTCCTAAGTTGGGTCGGCTCGGTTATTATAAAATTTTGTTGCCATATTTAAAAATACTAAATACTAAAAAAAATTGTAAAATTCTAAGTCTGTCGCAAAACCGATAACCGATGGAGTAGACTTGTTCTGGAGTGGAGACCACGCCTTGGCAAACGTAGCGTAGGACGCGCTCCAGATGGTGGAGTGCCGATATACGCAAAGTGGCGTGAAGATCGAACTCAGGGGCGTGCTGTAGGAGAGGCCCAAGTCCAGCAGTGGGCGGGAATAGGCTGATGATGATGATGAAATATGTGTCTGCTCAACAGGTATTAGACAAGGACATACCGAGCTCGACGGCGCTGCGCTACCCACAGCTGTACAAGCAGCTGACCAAGGGGCGGCAGCTGTCCTACAAGACGTTTTACATATGGATCGGAATATCAATATATCAAGGTAACGGAAACTGTGACGTCACTATGGAATTTATCGATTTTTGACATTAGAAATTTGAACGTAATGTTGTATATTAACGGTACTTATTCACATATTTCGATATATATTATAGCTACATGTGTGTGGTCACTGCAACGTTAGTATAAAATAATAAAAATGTATTTTAATTAATCATATGTCTTGATTTAGGTATATTACAGCTTCATCTGTGACGACCTTAATGCTACAGAGGGGGAACGAAACCTACGAGCTGACCTTACACTGAAAGCGTTTTGTGTTATTTTGTATACAAGTCATTGTTAATTTGTACATTATTACATATTTTTTTTAATATAATATTCATAGTATAATTTATTTTTTAACTTATTATTTCATGTATACATACAAGTACAGGAAATTAAACTTATTCGCCTTGTAACTCAGTCTCCCAGTCGGATCATACCGTTACATGTAAATTGTCAGGCGGCGTGATAATGTACGGCGCGCTGGTGCTGTTCGAGGACCAGCTCATCCACATCGTGGAGATCAGCTACACGGCGCTCATCCTCACGGAGCTCATCATGGTGGCGCTGACGGTGCGCACGTGGCACCGCCTCATGGTGCTGGCCGAGCTCGTCAGCCTGCTCATGTTCACGGCCACGCTGCTCATATTCACCACTTACTTCGGTCAGTACAGTCTTATAAGCCACCAACGGCCAAACAAGTGAGCTTGATGATAAAGGATGTTCGACCGGCTCCTGTGCTTCTTTTATAAATAATAAAATATATATCTGCCTGCCTCGATTGACTGGCTTGACTGCCTCGTTGGTCGTGTTGGTTGCAAGCGCGACTGCCGATCGAGAGGTCCTGGGTTCAAATCCCGGATCAAGTACTATTGAATTTTTCTAAAAATTAGAATTTCTAGTAGTGGCTCGGAGTCTGGACATGTGCGCGGTGTATGGCAATAGACTCACCATCTATTCCATATTGGGACGTAAACGTAACTGGTGAAACGGGGGAGTATAACTACACTCCTCTGCCTACCTCTTCGGGGATTACAGGCGTGATATTACTTTATTATATTATTAATATTATATCATACCAAATTTCAAATGGAATAGGCAGAGAGCACCGAGTACTCAAAATATCTATCCTTACAGAGTGAACAAGCCCTTCAATCATTTATCACCCTATTCATACACAAGCAGATCTGTTAGTGGGCACATGCAAGCAGCAGACGGATAGGACAATGACCTGGCCGGGCTTCTGCGCGGCGAGCGGCGCGGCGAGCGGGAGCGCGAGCGGCGCGGCGAGCGGCGCGGAGAGCGGCGCGCCGCGCCCACCGGCGTCCTGGCGACAACAACAGGACCGTGCTATGTACTGTGTTAGTGTAACTGGTAGCCATAAAATAATCGTACCATGGTCACGTGCCGGCTGCGAGCGGGCTGCGGATGTCATCTGCGAATCGACTAATCGCACTACCCGAGTACCCGAGTACTGGCAACATTCAGTACCTAAATTGACTCCAAGTTGCACATATTTATGTGCAACATTTATCAAAAGAGTTGTCTCAATAGAAACAATATCAAAGAATTATTTATTCGGATGGTCCGGAATGTTTTGTAAATTGGAACATCTGCATCCCCCCCGTTACTAGTCCAAGAGCACCAACAAATCATACGTCTATAAGAAAACGGATGTCGAAAATTGGTGGCACATAATGATAACGGTAAATAATCTCATTCGTCAAATGTTCGATCCTGCTGCCCTTCATAGCCGGAGGACTCATCGAAGGTTGCAATCAACGAAGCGGAGACCGGTGCAGACCAAGCAGTGCTAACGAGTTAGTGCCATAAGCTATTCACTTTTGCCATGAAGTGTCTCAGTCAACCTTACGGATCGCTTTGAAGCCATCAGTCTGCTGACTGATATGCAACTAGATATGCTCTTTTAACAAATCTTTCCAAATCAGCAATAGTTCCGAGTTCCTCTCCTATGTTAGTGAATTATTTCAAAGCCAGCAATGCATCAGAGACTACCCTAGCAGCGCCAGGGCACTCTTCACGGTTAACAGCGCATACACTCCATAAATGTCGCTACGGAGCTTTTGCTGACCTGGCAATGCATCTTACATCATCTGCTACAAATGCCTTACAAACCCTACGAGGTGTCGCAGGCTGTTCTAATGTCGGGAGAAAACACTGAGCCTTCTGGTTATATCTTGTATACAAAGTAATGCAGCAAACTCCTCTGGAGTTTTTAAAGCCCAATTGTATGTCTAGAGAGACCCGTGTCCAGAACATATTTACGGGTTAGGCACAGACGGACAAATATACCTAGACCGTCTTCCTGCAACAGGAGAGCGGGATCTTCGGGGAGACACCGAACCGGATCCGTCTAGGTACATTTGCTTATAGCCCGTGTGACGCCATCTGTTGGCAAGCAAGGCAATGCTTATCAATGCTATTAAAACAATTTGAACACTGCAAACACTTCTTATGATTAAACTAACATGCCAGGCCCCTCACAGGGTAGCCAGAGAGCACCCGGCGTCAAATGTCTCTATACAGCAAACACTTGCATTAAAACATCATTTGAAAACATCACTGTATGTTTTGTTTAATTTTTATACTTGTACTATACTGCGCACCCCGTTTCCCAAAGGACATCGCCAACAGCGATATGTCCAGCTGCTCTCCCGTAACCACCCTGCTATTTCTATACCTCACATCTCTTGTACAGTGTGCCGTGCACAGGCTGAGATGTGTGTACATTTAGATTTCCAAAATGCTAGTACTAGTGGCAAATTTTGTGTAGCAAATTGGTGCTTTATAATTTCCGGTTCTTGATGTTGGATACCACCTGTTCATTCTTGTCTCCATTCACAGTCTGTGCATGAACCATGTGATGAAAAGAGATTGGATCCATATTGTGGGAGATTGGTTCAATGCAAACGGGTGTCAAAGAGATGGAATCAATTTTTTTTTATTGTCCTCACCTGTTGGGATCCTTCTCCTCGACCTCGAGCAGTTTCCTGTCCCAGCTGCCCGGGGACGCCTGGCGGGCTCTCTTCATCACATTGTCTATTTCCTTCCTACGGCCGGCGGGATTCGCTGGATCTGCAGACAGAGAACATGCTTACACGGTGTTACATCCACTCCCTCTCCTTTCTCTTCTTATCTTACTGCAAACGTGACCAACATGCGGTATTTTAAAGCCGACACAAGCGATAATTGGCCTGTGTGATTACATGTTAAGGATATGGTATGGAGTGTGTAATTAAATAAAACTTCCAATATGTAGTACACTCCAAGTATGTTAAACTCCCAAGTGTGTATGTAATTCTTTGTGTCACAACTGCGTACGAATTCACGTAAATCTACTTAGATCTATTCCACTGTTCAGCATGGATCTCCTCTTACTATGAGAAGGGTTAAGGCCATGTCTTACCACAGTGAACGAGTGCAAGTAGGTTGGCAGAGCTCAGGAGGTTGAGGATGATGATATCTATTTACATTGGCACCTACATAGCATATTCGTCGACATTATGACCACAAAGTATTCACCATCACCCGGGAAATGTTAGTGACGATAGCGTCAAGAAAACTCCAAGGGGCACACACATGGTAGGAGATATAAAATTGCAATTCAGTGCTCATCTGTACAAACATATTGATGAAGACTCCATTAGCAGTAACATCACATGTATTTCCCTGAAGGAGTAGGCAGAAAAGTGTAGCACACTCCCATCTTTCATCAGTTACTGTTATGTCCCACCATGGAATAGAGGGTGAGGCTATTGCCATACACCAAACACAAATGCAAACTCTTGAGCCATTACTGACAATTACAAGTTACAAAAACCCTATAATACTTGGCCTGACCCAGGAATCGAACCAAGGACCTATATTTTAACAGTCATGCTTGCAACCATTAGACCAATGAGGCAGTGTATTAGCTGATCACATGCAATTCGGTACTGCAGCTGCCATTGATCATTGCCTGGCCTGTATGAGTCTGCTTCTTCTACAAAAGGAATTATTCACAGTAGTTTAGGGAAAGGGAAGAGATTCAGAATGTCAAGGAACCAACAGAAACTCACCTGTTATCCTGGAGTGTTGTGGATTCCGATCCATGTGCAATCTATTCTTGGAGGCGGCCTCGGCCGCCCGGGAGACCGAGCCGTTACGTCGAGACATTCTGTAATAAGAGATAGCACCTTTTTAAATGAATTGATTTAGATGTAACTAGAAGCCAACCAGAGTGGTTTTTTTTTTATATTTAGCCCAGCAAATAAGCAGACAGAACACCAGATGATGTGTGATCACCGTCTCCTATTTATTTTTAGACCAGAAGAAAAATTCAATACATAAACACAAGTATCTCTAGGTACGCAAAAGGTGGCCTTATCGATAGCGGAGTGACCTCTTCCAGGCAACCTTCAGATGGCAGAGATGCAATTTATTTTTAGGGGAGCCTATGAACATTTGCAATATCCCGAGGAGTGGCTGTTGTGTTGCCAACTCTAAAGTAGAGCTCTCTTTACTTTTGTCTTGAAAACCTCTGTGTCATAATGCTCCAAGAAAACTTCAGAATAAAGCTCATTCCAACACAAGTTCTATGTTGATATCAGTTAAGCTATAAAGTGGCCATCAGAAAGTTGTCCCTGCAAATTGTCATGACCAAAATCACTTTGACAGTTCAAAATGATGCATGTGAAGTTACATATGATAATTCTCATGTGGGTGTCATATGTTTAACAACAATAAATCAATTTGTGACACCAACATGTTCAATTCGGGAAACATCTTATGCCATACATACATTCTGTGTCATTGATGTATTATTAGTACAGGATTCAGTTTGCACTGCACTTTCCTCACATTATTATCTCTATGTCGGGACACATTTTCTCACCACTCAATCCAGACTGGTAATCAGACATGCTCTGTAAACCGGTCTAGGGTTAGTGTTTTTAAATTGCCGAACTGGCCACATAACACATTCATCATCAACACACAAGTCTAATTCGAACACTGCATGAGTACCTGCCTTTCGACTTACTTCCTCTAGCCCATTATTTTAATAGTTCACAATCATGATCTTTAAGCCAGGTTTAATTCTCTCATTCAAGGAAAATATTAGTGTGTTCAAGATGAATCTTAGTTTTGTGTGTGGTAAGAAATTATCAATTGTAGTGTGTATTTATGAATTTATAACTGTTAACTGTCCTGTTGGTAAAATACACTGTGGATTCTGTTTAGTTTGGGATCAAAAGAGAGTGAATTGTGCCAAAATATTACTATTCATATTGACAATTGGCCCTGAGATGACACAAACATGATTTTATATGTAAATTTTTCTATTTTCTATATGCCTAGCCTGGGGATTATAGGCGATAACTCTCTCCGTTTGTCTGCTCCATAATTAAATGAATAAATTTAAACACTTTGGACACCAATACAAATTTTTACTATGGAATGGTGGACAACCAGTGTGCATAAGGCAGAAAAATGTTCAAAGGTTGAATGAAGGCTTCTTAAAACAGACATAGCTACATACAGTTATGAAATGTGAGTTAAGATTTCAAATCTATCCTAATATTTAAGGATGGCAAAAATCTAACCTAAACCAGGCTAGTGCAGCTACTGACGGGTTTTCTTAATTATTCTGTACAAAATATAACACACCTCAATAATTTTATATAGGAGATGTAGCAAAATTTTTTACATAAAAATACATTTTCGTGTAGTAAGAAATAAAAAACGTAACATCACGTCTGTAATCCCTGAAGAGGTAGGCAGAGGCGAAATATAATTATTTTGACCTTATATCATAATTTTCTTTTTTTATCGTTTTTTGGCAGCTATTAACTGAGAGCTACAGATATATATATATTTTATAATATTCACACCTATAGATACATACCTAGATAAGCCAGGAGAAAACTGCTTGATACATTTTTTTTTATCAAAAGTACATATAGTGTATGGTCTCAGAAATTTAATGAACAAATATATATACAATAATAATGATAAAGCCTTTTATTCCAGCCACACAGTTCCAGCTCCAATATTTCTACTTCACAAAGGCCTCCTAAAACCTTTTCCACTCACTTGTTATATGCCACTCTGTGCCATGTTTTTCCTGCAACCAGCCCAATGTCATAACTCCAGCAGGCAGGTGGTCCTGCCTCTTTTCTTTTACCCTCTGGGGTACCCCACTGGGAGACTGACTTGCTCCATTTTTCTTTACCTCTTTGATTGTGACCTGCCCATCTCCAATTTAGCCTTCTAAAGTTTTGGCTGATCTTGTGAACCTTAGTTTTCTACGTAATTGATAGGCTTCACAACCTATCCGACCAAGTCACTCTTAAAATGCTCCTTTCAATTTGTATGTTGGCAAGTTTCTAGCCTTTTTGTGTTATTATTTGTTGAGGGACAGGTTTGGCAGCTATATGTCAAGATTGGAAGGATATAGGTGTTGAACAATTTACTTTTGCTTGTCAAAAGGAGTTTTTTTATCTTCCATCACCTCCATAATACTCCAATATTTCTTTCACTTGCTTGCTGTTCTCTCTATTACTTTGTTTACTTATGGCACTATCAACTGACCAAATAAATGTACTCTTCTGTATAATCAAATAGGGTCTCATCCACTTTTATCATCACTATTCTTTCTGCCTTATGTCATCAATTTTGTTTTAATCTGGTTAAGTTTTTAGTCTCAGTTTTTCGCTTGCCTTTGCTTGATTGTCTAACATATCTAACATATATATCTGGAAACATTTTGGCGAAAAGCGCTATATCGTCTGCATATCTTAGATGTGTTAGACTGTGAGCATCAATATTTAACTCTTGATTGTATCACTCCCATTTCTAAATATGGTCTCTAATATAGCCGAGAATAATTTCGGGGACAGGGGATCCACCTTGTCTTACACCTTTCTGTATGTTGTAATACTCTTTTTTTTCTCTAATTGAATACTGCTTTACTGTGCTTGTATTCATTTTGAATCAATCTAATGTATTTCTGATCGATCCCTTGGTCTCTTAGTGTTTCCCTTAGTTTTCCCTGTATCAAGGAGTCAAACACTTTGCTATAGTCAATAAAAGCAATATAGTATCAGCTGATATTCTGTATACTTCACCAGGATTTGGCTTAATGTTCCTGTAATCGATCACAGGATAGCCTTTGTGGAGTCTATTGGTCGTTGTTCATCTAAAGTTTTTTCAATTCATTTTAGCATTTTGCACATTAGCAAATATTTTGTATATGTAATTAAGCTAAATGGATGGTAGTTTACAATGTCAAATTGGTCACGATTCTTATATAATACAATTGTGTTAGATTGAAGCCATTGTTATGGGATATTATCAGTCTCTATGTTTGTTCCGTACGTGAGTACATTTGGATAATGGAGTGTGGATCTCTGTGTTCTTGCTACTTTAAGTTTAATATTGTGAAGCGTTTTGAAATTCATATGAATCAATCTACCTAATTTATTAAATGTTTTAATGATGAAACCAACTCTATAAATTCCTGGTGTCTCTCCTATATAATACAACTGGTATAATAAATCAGGTTATTCTAAAAAACATTCTCCCAGTCACTGCACTTCACTCGTGCCAACAATGTCCCAATTTATATGTACTAAAGTGTAGCTCAGTTCTTCTAGATTTGCTTCATCGTTCAGCATTAGAAAATTTAAGAAAAGGATGAAGATTTATGACTTTTGATCTTTTGAAAAAGATGTTCCTCTTCTTTCCCCACACTGACCAACTGGCTTAGGGTGCAGTTTGTTAAAGTTGTTGTTGTTGCTATCATTGTGGTGATGGCAGTCGGAAAAAGCATCCATCAGGTTTTTGCCATCTCTATCATTGAGGCAGATCTTCCTCATGCTATATGTGTTAGTTGGATTTGGTGACTTCCCTTGTTATACTTAGAGATGGCTCTGGTATTTTGCAAAAATGTTTTTGTTTGTCAGAACTTTCAAATGTCAAAGAGCAATGGAGTGATGAATAGTTGGGACAAGACAAAGTTAAAAACTATGATCTTAGAAAGAAAACCAATCTCATTGATATCCTAATCCATATAGATCAGCAGAAATGGAGGTGGACAGGCCATATGATGCATGATATCCGGGGAAAATGGAGCAAGGCAGTGTCGGAATGGTACACAAGAGATGGTTAAAGGAGTTGTGGCAGAGAGCAGGCTAGATGGATACAAAACATAAAAAGGACAGTTGGCCCTCTGTGGAGCTGAGTAGCACAGAACAAACTACAGTGGAAGTCACTAGAGGAGGACTATAGGACATACTATGATCATATTTTTTGTTTTTTGTTACTACCTCCAAAACTCAGATTAAAAGGTTTTATTATTATGTCCCAAGTTAGTGATTTTTCTTTTGAGTTATGATTTTCTTCCATCAGTTTTCATCTTTTCATCTAAAGCCTCCAAAACGCTATTCGTTGTTGCTGTTGTTTGTTTTTTTTTTATTTATTTAAATACACACATAACATTGG
>DWEH01000444.1:0-11787 GCA_018245815.1 Apyrrothrix aesculapus | reverse complement strand
GTAACTGGTGAAACGTGGGAGTGTAACTACACTCCTCTGCCTACCTCTTTGGGGATTACAGGCGTGATGTTACGTAACAGTCGTATTCCGCATACCCGAACCATAGCAGAAAACAGTACCTGAATTTAATAACATTATGACGTTCCCTTATAATTTATTTGCTAAACACATTTTAGAGGAAAAATTTTTTCTATGTATTAGAATATCTGTATCGGTTAATGGACGAAAAGATTAATAAGAGTAATATAAGTTATGCCCGATCAGTATTAATAACGAGTAGTTAAATCGGGGCCAGCTGATTAATAATTATTTACTTAAACGTGATTATTGATCACAGTGTCTGGTCTGTTAATCTGATTAACAAACTAGTTTGTAGTTGAAGATCAATATAGACTGACAACTTATATTTTGTTTATTGTTTTAACTGTCTCGTTCGTCGAGGGGTGCCGAGCGCGACTGCCGGTTGGTACTGGGCTTAAATTCTGGGTCAGGTACGATTGGATTTTCCTAGCTAGAATTTATAGTTTAAAATTTCGTGGCTCGTCTGCATTTGTGCTCGGTGTATGACAATAGGCTCACCCGCTATTTAATAGTGGGACGTAAACGTAACCGGTAAATCGTGGGAGTGCAACACATTCCTCTGCGTACCTCTTCGTGGGTTACAGGGGTGATGTTACGTTATTGTTTTGTTGCAAATTAACCTAGCCTTTTTTTTACGTGGGGTAATCCTACATGGATACCCAGCCGCCCGGGGAAGCAGACTGGGTTATGTCGGGCTCCTCCCAAATAAAACCTCAAGGTGTGCCACTCCAGCATTATGGGTGGATCACGAGAATTGTACACTCGTACGACTTTCGCGATCCACTCTGCTGACGCCCTCCCTCAGGGACGCTCCCTGTCCTAGACAGCATCCGAGCACACTTGGGACGCCGTCTCCACTCGGGCCCTTAGGTGTGAGCGACAGATCCCCCGATCCATCGCCCGCAGGCCGCGGGCTGTGAGGACCCACTCAAGGCAGCAGGAGACGGCCAAACTGCCTCCTCCTGCATCCAGTGTGCCGCCTGCGGACCGGGTTAGAGAGGGGGTCATCCTCCCTGTCCCGCTCCACGGCCTCCTTCTGCGAAATAACGGCTTCGCAGAAGGAGACAATGGCCTCCCAGGATCTGTCGTAACAAAGCAATTTGCTTTTATTTTTAGTTCACTACTATTGTCAATCATAAACCGTCAATCATAAATCTGATTGTCCTTCCAACTACGGCACATATGTTTAATATTTAATCATTTAACATTCAACTAATATTCGTACTTGCCAAGCTAATTTTATAAAAGTAATATCATTCATAAAAATGATTTAATAAAACGTTTCGCTATTAATCCGCCCAACATGTGAAAGGTATTTATTCATAAAGCACGGTCAATTGAATTTTTTAAATAGTTATTGTCATGTTTGCCCTGTCATATTAGGCGTTTTCAAAATGTCCTGGCATTATGAATGAGTAATCATTTGTTCCATAAAAATAATTCTGGTAATACATATTACTATATGCAGGTAACTAGACAAAAAATTGCCGTGCTGTCATAAATACGAGTATTTGTCGGATTTTCGATAGTACTGGAGTATTGCCCGGATTAAGTCACAGTTGTACTCTTGTGGAAAGTATTGGAACTGTATGTGCGTGTTTATGTAACCGCCCACTCAAATAGTTATATTGAAACAAATGCGTACACAAATACGTAACGTTTATTTACAAAACTGGTTATTATAATTTAATATTATCTAATAATACTTACATTATTATCACTAAAATGGAAAAATATCGAATTTCCCTAATTCTAATATTTCTCCTAATTCCGCGTACGTACAATACTTGTACATAATCCGTTTTTACTCAAATCGGTCTCTTGTTACAAATGTGTTAAGTACGTTCCATTTTCAAATAATTTATTTTCATTGCTACAATAAATTAATTTAAAAAAAAACAATACAAAAGTATTAATGGATATTTCGGAAACTTTAAAAATACTAGTATTAGTTTTTAAATGCATAGTCAAAAACTTGCATCGATGTATTTTTATTAGGTTTGATATTCCTGCATCCAGCGTTGAGAAATACATACGTGTTAAGTTTTTTGGACATTTTGTGTACTTATATAACAAAATATTTTCTTTCTCGTCAACATGTATAATGGCTTGGAATCAAATATTTGCTCTTGATAAATAATATCCTACATATATATATGTCATTATCGACTCATCCTAAACGACAATACGTGGTCTTGTACAATAATCAATCCTAGATGTTAATTAAGCCCTGGACGAATGTACAGGATATACGATTGAAGATGAACATAGACATTAGGCCAGGTACTATGGTACAAATTTAGAATTTTAAATCGTTGTTACGATTACTGCTTCATTATCATGAATACAAATCTTCTGTATTAGTTCACTTTCACCACCATCTCAGAGTGTGATTCATAAATTTAATTATATTCTACCAGTACTTTGTCGCTGTATATTTACAGTTGCGTTTATTCCTTTAGTAGATTGTTCCGATGTCAACTTGCTTTATATATTTTACTTGATCTTGTTATTAATGCTCAGTCTAATTGGTTCACGGTGGCGCGGCGGCAATATTATTAGGCACGGTTTCTGATTCGTCGTCACCTGCGTCAGCTTCGTTTTCCTTAGCTACAAGTTCTTCGGGCTCGTCCCGCATCAGTGCTCTATATTTTTTAGCGATAACCTCCCAGTCTACCACATTCTCTATCCTGGTCATGTTATTAAAGCTCAATTGAGATCCAAGCGGACTGAGGTGCACGACGGACAGACGAGTGGAATCTAGAAATTTCAATTCACAAAAGTTCTTAAAATATTAACAAATTCAACCAGTCAGAATGATAATTATATTGACTTAAAGGTTGAAGAGTGTTCAAGATATATACAAGAAAAATCAAAAATATGTACTCATATAAATATACAGCAAATATGTGTGTAAATATATTAGAAAACTAATAAGAGTTAATTTAATATAAATGACATGTAAAATAACACTAAATACAAAAATGTTCAGACTACAGTGTAATTAATACACCTGAAATAGAAGTTAACGTAGGTATGTTACCTTTTGGTACGACTTGTCCGCGTTTAACTTTGGACAGCCATTTTGCCCCGGCTTTAGATCTCGCACTTAGCTGATCTTGACGCTGCATCCCAATCATATGAATCAGACTTGGTCGCTTCTTTTTACTCAAACGCTCCTGCAAAAACGTCGACGACGAATAAAATAGATCTTTTGCAAGATTAAAGTCAAATGCGGATTATAGCTGACGGGAATTAAAAGTAAGAGAAAGTAAGGGAATTTCCAATTGAAAGTAAGAGATTTTCAGACAGCTTTTAGCATCTGATGAAGGTTGCTCTGTTTAGAGGAGGTAATTATGTATTATTTTCAGAGTCAATGATTCCAAGAGTCAAGATCAAACTGGTAATTTACCTTGCACCTATGAATAAGCCACATCAACCATGTAGTGACGAGGTTCAGAGGTGACGGTGCCGTGTTCGTTCGGTGCATGTTGCGGATCAGTTTTGACAGGCCATATTTCCATTCTATGTCTGATTGTGCCTGAAACATCCTGTTTTGTTATTTGATCTGATTTATACTTGGACATTCTGAAACATGTGTCAAATTAATAACTACACAGATATGTCATATACTTCCAGTGAGAAATCGTCGTGCAATTCAGTTCCAGTTGTTAAAATTACAACGTATTATTAGAAGGGAATTAATTATGTTGATCATAATAACGCAATTTGCTACAATAACTTAAAATATTGTTATATACGAATAGTTGATATACCTTGTCTAAATGACATGTGGAAAAAAGAAATTATTGTCTATAATGACATAATTTGATTTTATACGTTCATTATTTCTACTGCAGGTCATATCAGTGATAGTAACATCTAAACTCTCTTCACTTCTTGGTGATTATCTAAACATTGATATCTTCAACTATTTATATAGGATTCGCAAATAAACATCGTAATTAAAAAATATTTGCTTGCATTACATTTAAGAAAAACTTTTTGTATAAATATGCCTAACATAGGTTATAATTTTAGGTAATGAATTGAAGAAATGTTAGTTTTATTAATTATAATACATTTTTAGTTAACATATATTTACAAAAAACTTAAGTGTTACAAAATTTTTATGACATCTTGTATTTATTATATTTGTTTTATCGCTATTGTATTCATACAGAAATGAAACATTTTAGGTCTTGATTTAGGTTTTCTTTTATCAGTAGTTATAGCAGCATCTTTTGTAACTGCTGCGATCCTATTGTTTTTATTTGCATTACCTGAATCCTCTGGTACGTGTCTGACATCATAGCAATGAGCAGATTGATCAGTACCACTACTGACACCAACATGTAGATTCCGAAAACGATCTTGAAAAGATAGTTGGTCCAGGCGGGCTGGGTATTGCTGTCGTTGCGATGGACCCTCGTCTGTTCTGTTGTAGTCTGTCCGAAAACAGCGAAGAAAAGCAGCTCGAAGGAGAATAGCGGGTTCATTGTAACTGTGAACAAGATTCGGGTTCGTGGTGATTTTGGACGCATTTACCTGGATGCGCTGATAAGTGTCCGACATCATCGCAATTAGGAGCGTTATGAGCACCACGACTGACATCAGCAAGTAGGCTCCAAATACGAACTTGAACAGGTTCTGTGTCCACCAAGGCCTCAAGCTGGATGCGTAGTTCAGGTCGGACAAGGTGATCTGGCCGAAAAGGGCGAAGAACAATTTCTCGAAGGCCTCGAACGGTGACAACGTCGCTAGAAGACAATTCTCAAATGGACCGCGTTCTTTATACGCTATTATACGGGCTAGGGGCAGGTTAATGTAACACTGTGTGTTTACAAATTTAGTGTTCTGAGTCTTAGAAAAATTTAAGATGATATTTGTATTATTTTGTTAGTGTTATTCTTGGCATCAACTTACCCCATCACTACTTTCGAATTGTGTTCAAATCTTTTAGGTCGTATCGTAATAGCTGTTTTGTGATTAGAAATTGTGAACAGTTTTGATTCGTGTGTCGGTCTTTGTTAAAAGAGTTGCATCATCTAATTCATGTCTTATTCTTACAATACGACATAATGATAGAACTCACATTTATTTAACAATCTAAGATCAAGTACCTAAATTGACTTTGAATTAAATGTATATGGATAGGGGTAGATTGATACGGTAAAAGATAATGAATGGATATGGCAGTCGCGTTGTTTCGTTTTTGATAAGATGTAATTTTGTCTTTCAAGTAAAATTAGCTCCGGATTAAATGAATAGGTTTGATCGTACTATTACTTTTGAATGTTGTTAATATATAATTTTTTTCGTATGCTTAATTTTTAAGGTTGCATCAATCTACCCCGGCCCGTTTAAGTGTCGAGTTGTGAACAGCGTGGGCGCTGGTACCGCCACATCGAGGACAAATAGCCAAACATCCGAAACATAAAGTGGTACCTCAACACCGGTGTAACAAACGCAGGACATAAGCCAGCCGCATGCGCAAATCAAACTGCTCCATCAAGTGCGGTGAAGTCGGCCACTCATTCCACTAAAACTAGAGCGTGATGCACAATGCATGCTCTGTATCCCGTTCTTACATCTGGAATGCATGTCATGTCATTAATGAGTCGGGACATTTACAACTCAAACGAAAGTGAACATTTTCAATAATTGCCACAGGCTCAGGATCTTTTAAATCTTCACTTTCAAACAGAACATGCATTGTGCTGTAACTTTCAGTATTATTATTCTATTTCATCAGACAATAATTTACAGTCGTCGTCATAAGCATGTACAACTTGAAAGCATTAAAAATATGATCAAATTGGTTACATTGTACATTCTTATGGCTTAGACGGTCGCGCTGCAAATCATGACGGAATAATACCAAAATTTGTAGCGGAACTCGTATTTACTTGTATATTACAAATACCTAATACATTCCACAACGCTTGTAACATCAACGATGATATTATCATTCTCGATGACGGCAGACAATCAAGCCAGCAAGCAGATGATATAAAAAAATAAAGTGACAAAAGCACATCGAGTACAATGCGATCATCGAAGAATGAGGAATGCATAAAAATTATAGTGATCATTGTTCATCTAGGGCTAACGAGGACTTACGACCCGCAGGGCCTTGTTTTCTTCGGTAAGACTCTCCGGCTAGAATATTTGTCCATTGTGTATCATTTGTCTGTCGTTTAGTTCGAAGATTAGCATCTATGATGTAAAATATATGTTTCAGTATATTAATGATAAATTGCTCCGTACTCTTATTGTTATCCAAGGTATAACTTTGTAATGGATGCAAAATCAGCAGTATATAAGCATTGAAGCGTACTTACTCCACTTCTTATTTCAAGATGTGCTTGCTAATGAAATCTTCCAAATGTCGGTTTGAAAAATTTCTGTTTTGTTATCATTTTCATGAATAACTATGACATATGTGAAGTTATTAATAAATGCTGAAAATTTCGTTATACAAAAAGGTATTGTATACTAAAACGACTCTTACCATCTGAGAATATTTTTCTTCTGGCTTGTCTAGCGTATTTATTATCCTCCGGTTTGTAAATATTCCTAAACGGTTGATTCAATGCTACGATGTGCATTGAAAACCCAAAAACAAATATTGCTAACACTGCCAGAAACCTACCTAAGTCCTTCATAAGATTACCTATAATAATTGCCCAAGGACCAAACAAATGATGAAAAGATAGAAAGTCTAAAATTTGTACACAAGCTAATAAGAAAGATAAAGCAAAACATTGGTTTCTACAATACATTAAAGTGGGCCAATATTTCGGTAATACGAAAATCCACCCGACGACATGCGTTGCCACACCAATAACACCTAACAATAAAACAGCTATTTTAATCCATCCTAAACCTGACTTATCACTAGGGTTCGTTAATTCGAAAAGAAGAAGACCGCTTAGGCATATGAGCAGCATCCATTCATACCACCTTGGGACTAGACTTTCTCGGAATATTGAATTATAAATAGGTGTGATAGCCACTAACGATAACAGTATCATTAAATATATATGAGAAGTTAAATACGACATAAACTTAATAATTGGAATCTTATTGTATTTGTGGCCTAGCGGAAGAGAAAAGACTACCCAAACTGGTGGACAGACTATGAATGCGAAAAAAAGGAACATAATTTTGATGCCAGTCCACTTGAGGCTTCCCCTCCAGAGTTCCTGAAATAAAACAATTGCTCTTTAATTCAATCGTACTGATTTGGATTTTAAAATGGCTTAATAGCTTTCGGTACTATACGAATTATGATAAGGTTTTGTATCAGATGTTTATTTCTCACATGTTATCATAGTTCGCTACCAAAATCGCTGAGAAATTTCTCAATAGTAGACGAAGTTACCTATTTTTTACCTGAAGATATCTCTGGACGACCGTATGTGCGATGACTTCTTTCTGTTCGTTTTCTATTAATACATCCAAAAATTCTATATTTCTGTTATCAGTAGCTGTAAGTATATGTCCCGCGGAATCAGCACCAGCAGCAAGAGCCAACAATTCAGTGGCCATCGCTTCGCATTGCTTTCCGGCTGCTATAAGGTCTTTGGCACGCTCCTTTTCCTAATGTACAGAATAATTATCAGAAAATATTCTTCATTTTATTTTTTTATTAAGCTATAGGCTCGCGTTTGACTGCTATCCCACCTGATGGAAAGCGGGATGCAGCCTATGTTGCACGCTTGCCTATAATGTGCCTGTTCACTCTTGTCTTGAGTAACTCCAGGTTGTATGAATCGGGAAATATAGAAAATGTATTATGTAACTCTTAATCACGGTCATATGTTGTCTACTTACCTTTGTAGATAAATTAATATAAATATTCGACAGCTTAGCAGCCGTGTCCACAGGCGCTGGTGATACCAGGACAAATTCTTCTATTGGTAAATTGTTGTGGTTTTTGGAACAGACCATAAGATTGTATACAAATCTCTTATCATCCATAAGTGATTGTGTATCATGTTCCTTATGCAACAAATATTCTAGTACATCATTATGATTTTCAGATGCGGCGAACCAAATAGGGGCACAATTTAGATTTGTTTCACTTTTTGGCGAAGCACCAGATTCACATAGAAGTTTTACAACATTCAAATGACCAGCTTTGGCTGCGCAGTGCAGTGAAGTCCAACCATTTTTGTCTGTAGCATTTATCTCTGCTCCTTGACCAAGCAATACTTCCACCATCTGATAATGACCGTGTGTTGACGCGATATGAAGACCAGTTTTTCCATGTCTGTCTATACTTTGAAGTAGCTCTGCTGATCTGCTCAACAACAGACCAACTATGGACATGTGACCGCCAAAACATGCAAGATGTAGCGGATTATATCCCTGGAAGAAATGATAAGTTCAATTAAATATTTTATTTTGCTACAATGAACAAGTCAATTCAGGTTGTCATAAAAGCATTTATATAAAGGTCCTAACTTACGTTTTCATTAGATGCGGCATCAACTTGAACACCTGCAGAGTTTAGCAGTAACCTAACAACGTTTTCATTTCCATTATACGCAGCAAGGTGTAACGGTGTTAAACCTGACTCTGCCCCCAAAATTGGTACTAATGACATGCTCGTCGGGGCTTCTGACTTAACAGTTCCTGGCACATGAGAGAGAAGTTCGCGGACCGTTTCTGGAAGATACAAGATTAAATTAAACAACACTGTGAACGAACTAAACTAGAAATATCAATTTTTATATTCAAATCTCAAAATATTTATTATACTTACCAGCTTGGCCATAATACGCCGCTATGTGAAGAGGAGTGAGACCCAGCTTTTTACTTAATATTTTTAACGTATTTGTTGACCTCATAACGTCTAATACGTTTGTGTGTCCATGCTCAGCAGCTAAATGAACTGCCGTCAACCCTGCTCTGTTTTCGTCAGTACAAGAAGCACCGGCTCTAACAAGCACTCTTACAACATCTGCGTGGCCACCTTCTGCAGCTAATTGAAGTGGAGTTGAATCGTTTAATTTATTTCTTGCAGATATTACGCCAGTCCTGTCGAATTTCATCAACTCTTCAATTACTTTAACTGAACCTTGAATAGCTGCAATATGGGCGCAGGTATTACCATCTTTTGTAGTAGCCATGACTAAATTTGGATGCTGTTGTAAAAATAACTGAACAACTTCTGAATAATTATTCTGCGCTGCTGCATGAATGGGCTTTTGTCCCAATTCATCTGTAGCGTCAATATTGGCACCAAGTTCAAGTAAAAGCTTACATACTTCCATTTGACCACTAGCAGCTGCCAAATGTAATGGAGTCTGCTTTTTAAGAGTAAGGACATCTATCACAGCATTGTGATCTCTAATCAAGAACTTGACGAGATGCGCATATCCGTTCATGGCTGCTAAATGGAGAGCAGTTCTTCCATTTCTGGCTTTGGAATTAATAAATGCTTTATTTGTCAACAAAGCATCACATACTTGTAGGAATCCATGTTCAGCTGCTAAGTGCAAAGCAGATCGGCCTTCTACATCAAAAACGTCCACTCTGGCATGATTACTGAGCAATGTGTTCACAAGTTCCATGTGCCCTCTGTGACATGCAATAAGGAGTGGTGTCCAACCTATAGAGTTTTGTTTGTTCAACGACTTGCTTACATCTGCGTTAGACATTTCATTAATCATTTCTTGCATAACGTCATTGTTACCAGCGATGGCACAGAAGTGGAACGCCGTTTCATGATCATGTTTGGTTTGCAAAGTGACATCAGCACCATTTTCCATTAAACATTTAACGACCTCCCTATCTGCTGATGGCTTTTTTACTTCTTCCTTAGTTATTTGGCAAGCAAAATGTAAAGCGCTTGCTCCATCTTCATCGACTGAATCAATGTAAGTAGTAGCAACTTTTTCACTTTTATGATCTTTTACAAACTCTATTAAATGTCGAACAACTTCCGGTTTACACATCCGACAAGCCATATGAAGAGGAGTTTCACCAGTCTGAAATATCGGGAAATAACTCAACTTATCAACACATGCAAGCTTCTTCGTGACTAAAGTAACAAACGAGTACATAGTAGTTACAAATAGTCCACAATTTGGAAGCTATTTTAAAAAAAAGACTAGGCGTATTTGGGTCCTGTTTATTTCTGAAGACAGTAAACTATTACTAATACAGAACTGCTACAATTTGTTATTTGTCCACTATATGAAGAGTCAGGAAATTGATCGAAAACGTTCGATTCGGTTAAAAATTCAACCATAAAACAGAATAAAATTAAATATTGCACCTTGGTTTTCTTTAATGGATCCCCGCCATCTTCTAATAAAAGAACTAGTGTTGCCAGGTTTCCGTATTTGGCTGCTACGTGCACAGGTGTCATGCCATCTTCGGTTGCTTTATTCGGTCCAGCACCAGATTTTAACAGCATAAGAGCACATTTGTCACCTGAAATTCAAACCATATATTAATAGAAACCGAAAACTGGAAAAAAAATGTTTATGACAATCAACTCGTGGGTCGAGGTGCTTGCGAGCGCGACTATCAATCGAGAGGTACTGGGTACAAATCCCGGGTTGGGTACAATTGGGTTTTCCAACTAGAATTTCTAGTTAAAATTTCTTTTAGTAGCTCGGAGTGTGGATTTGTGCCCGGTGTATACGAATAGGCCCACCATCTATTCCATGGTGGGACGTAACTGGTGAAACTTGGGAGTGTATTATTCCTCTGCCTACAGCTTCGAGGATTACAGGCGATGGTGATGTTACTTTTTTTATGACAAAGGAGCCAATATACGAGTGCGCTAAATGGAGTAGCAGAGTCGTCACTACGCTCGGCAAAATTAACTTTCTAGCATCCTACCTTCTGGTATACGGGCAGCAATATGTAATGGCGTTTCCCGTTGTTTCCCTCCTCGTATGTGAACATCGGCTCCATAACCCAAAAGTGTTTCGACTACTGCTGGCTTACAAGACTCAACAGCTATGTGAAGAGCTGTATAATTGTCCTGAAAACAAATTTACACATTGACACGTATCCAAAGTAATTTCCGAAAACAACGTCTAACAGAACCCTCCCAGTGTTAAGAAATAAGTTTTCATTTTTAATTTATTATTCTACATATTGTCTTAGTAGAACCGTTGAAACGGCGTTGCAAAATTATTTCTATTTTTATCGGACGTTAAATAATTATCACTATTATCGTTTAAGTTTTAAGATGGTCAATGCAACTTACGTTAGTAGTGACGTCAACGCTTTCTCCTTTCTGTAACAACGTGTTGATAATGCCCACGTGACCGTATCGCGCCGCTGTGTGGATACTTCGAGCACCATCCTAAAACAAAAAAAAATATTCTCATACTTATAATTTTGACCTTCACAAAGCAGGTATAGGATGGTAGGTAATTTTTAGATTTGTACAAGTTGATACATTTCAAATTATCAATAAAATCAAAGAGTGTTCAGCTGTAAAATAAAAATAGCATACTAATAAAGACCTCGGAAGCATATTTACATATGTATTTGAATAACAGTTGTCGCCGTTGTTAAAACGACGTGCGCTTGCATGCGAGTTCGACTTAAAATTTATCTCTATTTACATATATACAATTTATTAAAAAAATTCTGTCTATATATAATAATAATAATAATAATATCTTGGGACATCTCCACACACGGCCATCTGATCCCAAAGTAAGCATCAAG
>DWEH01000443.1:0-11798 GCA_018245815.1 Apyrrothrix aesculapus | reverse complement strand
TCCACTGTGATTATTGTGAAACTAATAATTAATTATATTTAATCATTAATTAATTATGTATAATAATTGTCGTGCCGGCGAGGACTACTGTCGTAGTCGGCATATGTTCTACTATGGTATATTTTTAACATTGCAAGTGTCCAGTACCGGCTGGTACGCGGCGAGAGCTAATTGTATGTAATAATGGGTATTTTATGTTTTAATTTGTAGTGTTTAGAGAAGCGCGCGTCGCCGCGTGGCGACGGTCTTTAACATAATTTAAATACGTTAGGTGGGTGTTCCGGGGATACGGCGATGACGTTGCTTGAAAAGTTTTTTTTTCTTCAATAATAATCGCATAGTTATTATGAGAGAATATGTAAATAAAAATCCGAGTACCCCTTTTTATTTTACTTTTATTTTTGTCCCCCGTTTTCCTTTTCCTTTATATTTTTTTTTTGTTTTTGTTTTGTTCCGTGCCAGTGCGTGGGCCTGTCCGCCGTTTATAGTCTGCTGCTGTCGTTTTACTGCAAGGTGGGTAGCGAACTTAGCGGCTGTGGGCCAACACAAGCTAACTTCACTGTTTTGAAGAGTTGTTATATAGGCACAGTTCGCGAGATGTCTTTACCTACACCCTTTCGATTAGAAAAATGTTAATGTATTAGTGGAATCTTTCTCAATTATAAAAGTTTCAAACGTAACGGACCACAGCGTTCTTCTAGTGAACATAGTGACATGACGCTGCTGATCAAGTTGATTTGGATCTTGTTGCATGGTAATAGAGTGTATATTAGCTATCGGCTTGATCGGCGAGCCGCCCGAGCCCCGCGCAACGCGCCGTAGTCAATAGTGGGGCGAAGTCGCCGGAGCTGCTGTCTCGACAATAACCCAGTGTCAGACAATAATCATTCATATTATTTGCCTCCGTAGTCGATCCTATTCTTTGGCCCCTCGCTAGTAATGGACGCGGCTGTACCTGGACCACGCCGACTGTGTTCGGCCCGGAAGGACTGTTTAGAGAAAGAAAACTTAGTGAAATGTTGATTATTTAATTGATTTTTATTAAAATGCTGTAAAATAAAACTTGGGTCTTCGTTGTTCTCGAATATTCCATAAGTTTTTCTATGCATGGAAGATTAATGAAAACTTTTATGGCGCTACAGAATATGTAGTTTTGTGTATGTCATACTTAATATTGAAAATAAATATAATATTCAATTACATAGCACGGTCATATATTAGACATAATTGTTATGCTAGACATTGATATTTAATGGTCTGAGGTCTCTGGACGCGTGGTCTCCGGCAACAGTCTCCGACATTAACCTTAGAATCAATAGTTTCATAATGAACCCGTAGTTTGTAAATACCCACCCGTAAAGTTAGCGCTGTTTTTATAAGCTAGTAAGTATATTTGTCATGAGATTCTTCAGTCTGTTTCATATTTGTAATAATCTCCGATAAGAGAATAGGCATTAATGTGCAACATATTTAATGTTGACGTATAATATGTATTTTACATGTAAATATTTACAACAGCCGAGAATAATGTTGCAATCGCTAATAAATTTTAATGAGATATTTGTCTTGTCATCTCGCTCGTAACTAATGCTGTTCTTCAAACAATATTATCATATTGAAATGTTGTAAATAATGTTATGTATTTTACACGTTCGAAATGTAATCATTATTTATCTTCTTTAACGTGAATTTTTTCAAAGATTTTTACACAATCAGCTTAATAAGGTTCTTTCTTTTCGATTAAATATTACCTAGCGATTATGAAATTTTTTAATCTGGAAACATAAAATTCATGTTATAAGTAATAGCGCCAATACTATTTTAGAATTAAATCTAACAACGCACGTGCGATTATTTTATTCTTATTAATGAGTAGATAATCGATATACCTTATATACATCTTAGATGACAGGAACAAGAAATGGCGGGAAATCTGTCTTGCTCTCAATAATCTGTTATATTCTTAATGTGTAATACGTTTTTAATTTAATGATTATTTTTGATGACATATTTGTCCTTTATGGTTTTTTAAATATTCACTTCGCCTATTATAAATTTCTATATCGACTGAATGTTACTAATATCTTTGTACTTGCTTAGATTGCAGCTTTTCATAGAAATTGTACCTAGTATATGCACTTATATAACTCATTAAATATTTATGAGATGAAACGTGTCACTTGGAGGAGATATTAATATTACAAAAAAAAAATATGCACACGATATTTCGATTAGAAATTTTATATCTTATATATAAGAAACGCGATCTTAAACAATAGACGCGGTAGAGAGTTGAGATTTGATGAAGAAAATGTTGACCTCAGGTTGCGCCTTCCGGTTTCAGTAGGCAAACCTCCAACTCGCGGGATCAAGTCGCGCCACAGTACGATAAGGTCTTTGATTACAAGTCTGATGTCTCATGTTTGTTACCGTAGCATTTGATAGTGAAATTAGTGTGCTGCTAATGTTAGGCTCCATGGTATTAACTTTTGTATCGTATTTGTCGCTCGATATCTACCTATTAGGTATGTGTGATAATAAAGTAAGCTTTCAACTAGATAAAGTACAATGAATTCTAATATTTCTAATTACTTATAGGCCAATGTTTATAAACATTATTTTTACACTGTCTATTAATATAAATGTGATTTTGTCTGTAGTTCGTAACGTTTTAGATTACCGTGCAGTCCAGCGTGTCTCCTCGTCGTTGGCTTTGAACAAAGCTAAGCTACACTTCGTGTTCGGAAATTTAAAATACATTGAGAATGGATGTAATGGGAGTTTTTTTGGGGGTATTCTGAATATTGTAGAGATTTTTCAATTTTTATACTATGATAAAGTTATATTCAAAATACTTCAGCATCACAGTTGTAAGAGCTTGCACACATTACGATTCTCTGATAACTACTCAGTCGTTCGCCGGCCGCTGCAGTCCGCGCCGCCGCAGACAGCGCGCCGCGGCAAGTTCAGCTCGAACTATGTATCTTATCTTTATTGCAAATCTGTTCTCACCAAAATATTTTGCCGTCCAAGTTTCGTACCTCGTGCGACAGACAGCTGGACTGTTCTATTTACTATTCGTATATTTCATTTTATGTACGATTCATATTTCGACACAAAACCGACTTTTAAATTAAAACTATATAATATGTGTAAGGTATTTTATATTTGTCTAGAGCTTATAGAAGGATTAGGGCTGTAGTCGACTTAAGATGTGAGGCTCTTTGGATGTTAGACTTCTTTTGTTATTGGCTTTTATTAGACTTCACATTTTTTACAGCTTTGAGACTCAGTCAAAATTTTCTGTATTCTTACTAACCTCAGTGGAATATTTTTGGGAGGAAGCCGTTATTAAACACAACATTTAATATCAACAACGTAACACAAATTCCCAGGTTTAAAACAATTACTGTTCATATTTCCTAAAAGTGTTATAGTTAATATTATTGAATTTTCCTGTTAAATATATTTGCTGCAATCGTTTACCTAGTTTCAGTGCGCACACTATGTGTACGTCCACCAATTTGTAAAATAATGTATTAAAATTATTACAGTACAATGCAGCAGAGAGGCGTATGGTCAGAGCCAGGAAACAAAGGAATGCTAGCATCTGAATAACTTGTACCTACAAAAATATCAGGGGTATTTTAGCGGTAGCGTCGGCTTTTAACCTAGATTACTTATCAAAGATTTATACAAGCTATGGGTGTAGTGTTATTTGCATAGAGCTAGATGTCTATATGTCTATTTTATCTGTGGTGTTCTACGGCGCAGTGGCGGAGGGGCGAGGGAGCGCGTTTCAAATCACAAGCATATACGAGTAAGTATTCGGGAGACGTAACATAAATTTTGAAATCGAATTATAACTTTTCTTGTGTCCTATCCGTGGTCTGAATTCTTAGTACTCTTACACGGTACACCACTTATCCATAGTGAAGGAAACAAACGATGTACGTTTTATGTTGATCATATACGCTAAATAGCTACTTCGCAGCTCCGCCAGTGTGCCCGCGCTGCTAAAATGTTTTAGATGTCGCCGTTTGATTGTCTAAGATAGGGTTACTGAGATTATTTCTATAAAATGTGATGTCATTGTCCAGATTATTCAATATTTGCTGTCTTCTATATTACGTGTTAAGTATATCCTATTAGCGTCCAGTGAGATCTTTGTGTATCATGTGTCTATGCGGCGTGTAGGAGCGCCGCAATTTAACGTACATTTATCTACCTAACACCTATTTATGCTAGACTAGTTTCAGTAAACGTAGGATTACGACCAAATTAGACAGTAATTTAAATATATCTTAACACACAAATATAAAGTTACCTGTACGCTACGAAGCACAGTCGTTCAGACGAAGGGGAAATATTAAAGTACAAATTTATCACACGTTCCCCGCAATCTGCGATGCTTTGAGGCTCTTTACTCATGTACTAGTATTGTGTAAGAGGTGTATTACGGTAATTGTGTCTAAATACATTCTGAAATTTAATACCTAAATGTCGTGTTAGATAAATTGGTCGTTATTCAAATTCGATAATTGTTCAATTTTTGGATGTTTGAAAATTACTTAATAATATAATTGTTTTAATATTGTACACGATTAACCTCATGTTTGATTGTAATGTCGAATCACTTAAATGTTTATAGCAATTGCGTAGCGGTATAGTTGAATATCGGTGACAGGATCACATTTTCGAATTAAATCGTAATTTTATAACAATTGATGTGCCTAAGTGTAACACTGTATTGTAAATGTATATAATATGATAATTGAATAGTTACGGTATTTATTGCAAGTCTCAGGTTCGAGTCGCGCGGCCTCGCGCCGCGCCAGCAGGCTGCCGGGTCCGTGGAATTGTGTTTTGGAGACAATAATAACTTCTTATTTGCAATTGTTTAACTTTCATTCACTTTTGCCTAATTCTTAATGTTTGCAACTGTTCAATCTATGTCGATAACAATTTGCTAATAATATTTCTTTTATGTAAGAACGACTGTATTACTAATATTCCATACAAACTTATATACTTACAAAACACTGTGCTTAATTCAGACTTAGTGCCTACGTAGTTAAATTTTGTATTCATTAATTGGGTACTGCGCTATAATGCTGTATTTAAAAAAAAAACAACCATTTAATAGAAGACATAAAATTCAAAATACTCTTAAAATATTTAATACCAATTATTTCTAAAAGTGTACGTTTGTATGAAATATTGAGTGTCTATTTTAAAAATGTCTAAATGTTTCTGGTAACTTGATTATGCATTATGTCACATTGAGTAGCATCGTGCAGGCTAGCGGTAGGTGTTCTCTCTATTCGTGGTAGACGTTTTTTTCGGTCAGATTCGATTATTGTGTACACGTACGTAGTTAAATGTCGTAACATTAGCTGTTAGATTTCCCAAATTTTTATAGCACGCCGTGTTTTTGCATTGTCGAGTAATAATAATATCCTAGCAATTTTCGTTCGTGTATCGTTTAGATTGGCAACGACGTGTGCGTTCGGCGGGAGGGGTCGGGGGTTGTGGGGGGAGGGTCGTTGCCTGTAATGTCGATGTATCGTTCATATTCGCCGTGTACACGATGTGATGGGTAATCGGGTAGTGTGTAGACTTGATTGTGATATCAGTAAACATTTTCATACGAGCATCCAACACTTGTTTCATTTTGTATCCCCAAAAACCTCAACGCCTATTGTTTGTATGAATATTACGTTCAAATAAGATTGTTAACAGTGTAGAAAATCATTGATTTTGAATGAGATTATAAAAAAGTATTTTCTAGTGATTGAGAATTAATAATTTGAGTGTTTTGTAATATGAGTTGTTTATTATGTACACAATTAAAGTTTTGTATATAGTGAGTGTGGGCGAGGGGCGATGGGTAGAGGAAAATAAAACAACAAATTATATACCGTATCAAGTAAGCTTTTTTAACTAATTTTTATATGGAACACAATACACTATAAAACATTAATTAGAAGATATCGGCCGAATATATTTACAACGAGCGTGGTCGGTGCGCACCGCGCGCCGGCCGCGCGACTGCCGCACAGTTGGCTGACATATTCGGGAATTTTACCGGATTCCTGTTAGGAGTGGCATGTTAGTATTGCGGATATAAAGTTATATTTTGCCTCTGGTGCTTAAACAATAATTTGACATACATAATAAAGATAACATACATATGTGTATCCCTTTACTAGGGCTCCCTGGCAAATAAGTCTGGCGCAATAAATACACTGGGGTGCATGTTATTTACAGTGAAGTACCAGACACCAGGGAATCCCCTAACATATATACTAAAAATGATCAGTCACAATTTACAAAAATCGCACAGAAACATTATTTATATATATGTATACATACGTTAACAAAATAAAAATCATATCTGATGTATTAAATTATTTCTCATGTTTACACAAAAGCAGGGATACGAGTCGCCGCGGCAGCGGTTAACACTATTTTAAACAAAAAAAATTAAATATGACAATTGCATACCGTAAAATTATGTTCTGAGATCATATTTAATACATCACAGGAGTTAGAGAAAATTAATTACATTTAACAAAGTACGACGTGCGTTCCATGTTCCCTGCTTCTCGAAACTCCCCCTCCCCCCTCCACCAGGCGTGCGGACGAGCGACTCCGGAATCCGTTACGATACTATTTGGCACATAACAACATCCGAATACACGTTGTAATAATTACATTTTAATCAAACATCTTTCACGTTGTCTCACAAACGGAGGCGGGGTCGAGGCGGCAAATATAAATACTTGACCAAAATTGCATAAAAGTCGGCCAAGCATTTGTATATTTAGCAACAATATTGATAAAAACTTATTACTAGTCCAATATTAACAGTTCACAAACTTGCCAAAACAAAGATGCACTTCAACTCTGTATTTACTTTTATTGAGCACTACAATTTTAAGTAAGCTTGTTTTACTGTATAATTTAGTCTTTGTAACACTACGACAATACAACCTCATAATGACGAATCATTACGAAGTTGTATTATGTATAAATTATATTGTAAATTGATTTGACATGTCTCAGACATACCGCAACGACTCCGACGTCCGCTTCGGAGACAACAGAAAACTAAACAAACAAAATTATGTATAAATTCATTCACAAACGTCAAATGAAACAAGTCATAGAGTAAAAGAACGACTGCAGCGCTCCTCGCAACAGATTATATATAAAAATAGGTGTATTTTTTAAAGTTGTCAAATTAAAAACAAAAAAAATCAAGACTTCATTTAGAATTTCAATTCATTTATAGTGAGACCTGGTCAGACTTACGTCTACATACTGTCCGATTGGAACGCACGGACGGAGCGAGTGTGGCCCTGCCCTTGGGCTACTGCGGACGGGAGAAACTCGCTGGGTGCGGGGAAATGGAATATTTGGTGTATCAAGTAGTTCTGTTCTCGTCTTAAATAACCATACATAATTTTTCTTAATCCAGTGTATATTCAATGTGATAATTACATTCCTCGAGCATTCTACATATATGTATGTGATGAAGATATTAAGACAAGTCCCAATTATTCTGGCAACTCGATAGCGTTGAAGAAGGAACTTATTCCTCTTTCCCAACTGGAGGTAGCTCCCGTCCGCAATAGGCTAATACCTTCTACACTAGCTTCGCAAACATCGCGTGTTCTCTCCAACAATTTTACAACTACCGAATGAAGTTTTATGAAAATGAAAAATGAAGACGTCTTTTATAATTATTATTTTCTGCCGCGACCCTCACACCTAAACAGAAATGAGAGTAATTTGTACTTGACCAAGGGCCGCGGCGCCGTTGTTGAAACTCGCGGGGCCCTCCAGCGAACGGTAAACGCAATAGAAATCCAATATACAATACAAACAATCATCGATACAATGAAACATATAATCCAATAAAATACCATCAACAAAACATATATACCTAATCTGTGGAGTAATAACGACACAAAACACAAATACTCAAAATTATTGCATTAAAATCGCCTTAAACTACATCCGTAATCCATTAAATTAAATATTGGCAAATATATTTGTGTTACGTGCGAGGCCCGCAACACAACCGTCCCGCGTTGAGTATTTGTATTTCACTTAGACTATCTTACTGTGGCTATGGTTACTGCGTTTTGTTTGAATGTTACATGTGAAATTCGTTGGAAAAAATGTCCTTCGAAATCCTTGCGAAAGGGTTGCAAAGGAACAATTTTCCTTAAAAAAAGTTTAAAATCGCATCAAAAATAATCCCACGACCTTTGGAAGAAAATTTTATTTTCCCCGCCCCGTGTTAGTATTTTCGAGGCCTACGTCTGTTGTGACCTTTTGCTCATCACATTGGACACCTGTTACGCCGGCTCGAATGTTATACCAAAGCTATCCTTAAAAGATTACAACTTATACAGAACTAAAATTACCGTTACATCTACATACTAATATAACTTAATTTACATGTCAAAGAGATCATAATAAACTTATAAAATAATTGTCACATTATATATTTAATATATTGCCCTGAACAAAAAAAGTAAAATAAACCAATGTTACGGGAGTTTTGGAAGTGTGTAGCCTTGAGCAATATTTGGTACTTGTGATGTTAGGTGACGATGCAGTGACAATACAATATATTATTAATCATATACGTTACTATATCATGTCTGAAACTATCTTACAAAACTACTTAACATAATTAAATTGTTCTGCACAATGTTAACGCGTCGGCGACATCAAAATAATAAATTAAGATATACATATCAAATAATGTTTGCACAATCGCCTGTAAAAAGACTTGCGCGCAAAATTGAACGACGCCGCGACGGCTTGGATATGAGATGTACAGTTACTACATGATCTGAGGTAATGTGGACGTAAGAAAACAGCGCGTGTGCCCCGCGGTGGCAACGGGTTACCTGAACCATACACATTTCGATTTTCCCGGTGAAATGTTTCTGACGCACATAAATGTGAGTAGCAAGCAGCTACGGCGTAGTGCAGCTGCCCTTGGAACCAGTCCCTTGTTCGCGTTCAATTCTGGCGGTGCAGTGGCGAGGCCTAGCTGGTGCGCTTGAATGTCTGCGACAACCGTGCCACCTTCGGCGGGCGGATATGTGCCCCGGAGTACTCGTGCTTGTGTGCTGCTGGCGATTTCTTCCCGCTACTCGATAACCGCTTTCGAGGCTTCAGGAAATCTAGAAAGACGAAAACAATTCTTCATTAGATTTGGATAGTAATTGAGAAGATTAACGGTGAGTTCGCGATTTTTCTCGAGCGCTTACGCGGAAGTAACGAGTTACTTAAACATACAAAAAAACAAATAGTGCGAACGTATTTAAACACTCTTGTTAAAGTGTAACATATTCAGGCAATAAAGAAAGAGAGCATAAAAACGATCGTAAAATCTACTTATATCGAAGGCGTGGCCTGCAACGAGTGATTCGGTTGAGTTTTACGATCTCCAAAACTCGAGGTTCGTTAAGACCCGGATGCCTGCTCCGCTTGGTCCGGGGACCCTGTAGTTGACATTTTTACGACTTTATCCGCGGGGATAGGCCCGTAAAAAGCTCGCTCTAGCGCACTTAATGTACCCAAATCCTTTTTACAAAATCCTGTCGTCGGTGACGCCCTTTGTGACCATTTCTAATTTTGTAAAAAATATAGCCTTAATAACGATAAAAGTTTTACGACGTTTTTACTACTGTTTAATCTGCGCTGTAATGGGTGAAGGCTGTGAGTTACTGGTGTGAGATACACATTTACGTAGAGCGAACGTTCCGTTACAAAGCTATCGGCATGTTCACTTCAAAGTTCACGAGCGGCGACGATTAGATAGTGCGTATTGTCGATTCCAGTAGACATTGAACTTTGGCGTATACGGCGTTTGTGACGAAATATAATACAATAAAAACACCACCTCTTTAAAGGTGCAACTCGACTGTCGTATTATTATAGTTTAAGATCGTTGTTGTTATTTTAGGATATAAGTTAAATTCATATTCTTTGGATGCTGAGGACAAATTAAAATTAAATTAAACCTCAACTCAGTAATTTTTTGTAACTTTAAAACGTAATATCACGCCTGTAATTCCCGAAGAGGTAGACAGAGGAGTGTAGTACACTGTCACGTTTCACCAGTTACGTTTACGTCCCAGCATGGAACAGTGGACATAAGCCTATTGCCATACCCTGGGCACAAATCGACTCCAAACCACTACTAGAAATTTTAAGTAGAAAGGTTAGAATAACCCAATAGTACCCTACCTGGGATTTGAACCCACGACCTCTCGATTGGCAGTCGCGCTTGCAACCACTTGACCAACGAGGCAGTCCATTTGTAACTTAATTTTTATTTTTATAGCTTTACGATAACCGTTTTCATTTGTCTTCAAAACGAGTTTTAAATTATAATGGTTAGCTCTTGACAGTCTTGACTTGTAAATGTACATTAAATAACTACAATTGTTCAACAGTTAATTTGTAGTTTTAGAATACGGCCAAGATAAAAATGGTACTTTGATTTTGTGTTATTACGAAGGCAATTTTAGTTTATGGTAATATTTTGAAAACTTATTTGTCCGGTTACGAGTAATCTCCATATCTATTTTGTTTTTGTATGTGTAGATTTTTTTGTGTACACTCGAAGTGAACTGGAAATAAATTCATTGTTCATATTTTAAGAAGACTGTTTATGACTGTAGCTAAAATTATAATAGTTATCAACATTCTGAATAAGAATGCTACATCAAATATAAATATCGAAAGTTGATAAGTTCCTTAATAATACAGATTGCGTCATCACAAACAAAAATAACACATTAAAGTTCATGTACGAACAAAATCAGAGATAATCTTCAACGGCTGGCCAGCAACGCATAGCAACACGCGCTCAAGGTCAGACTCATCAGCGACTTGTGGCGTCGGGTGACATACCTACCGACATGTTGCGATACCTAATTAGAAAACACACATCACACGTCTTGTGTGTATTAACGTTGTACAATATAAATATACGTTTCTTATTGAGATGTGTCACGTTGCTTATTTGAAGATGATGATGTCCATTGATATTGAACACTAGTTTTTAAAGCTATCTAGCGATATAAATTCATTTCGAATTTGCGTCTTATTGATTATTCGTAACATTTTCAACGTAAACTTTTTAATTATAGTTGCAATTTCGTTATAACGTAGTTGAATGTTATTAATGAAGTGGCCAGCTATGTTAGGAACGCTGTTGCCACACAAAGACGTGTCTGTTCGATAAACAAACACTAACCGAGCCGATTTCAGCAATCTCGCTGATAAAACATAACCTTCAGATATTGTTACCGTAAATGGTTGTGCTGATAGTTACAGATTTGATTATAATAGGTATGTACGAAATGACGCAGTTGCCGAATTTCGTGGAAAGGACAAGTTACTAAGCAAAGTGTGACTAACACAATCTTGATAATAAAACGACAAGTTTCGATTGTCAGGTAATAATAATAAAGAGTACTCGTTGGAATCACCGTGAAAAAACCAATGAGTGTTCGCTTCTGCAGTCGGGAACTATGTCAATGACGTCACGTGGTTCAACTGCTCAAGGTCGACTGGTGGACCACGCCGCCTCATCGTATCATTTCCCGCCAATTTTACTCGATAACTGACCACGTGCACTGCACATACAGAAACAGTAAGCAATAAATTGCTATTAATCAGCCAATCTGTCACGTGCTATTTTAAGGGCATTACGCAACAAAAACGTGGCGAAGCTAACCTATCCGCAAATCTGAGTGAAT
>DWEH01000442.1:0-11811 GCA_018245815.1 Apyrrothrix aesculapus | reverse complement strand
ACACAGGTTGTTTTTTCTTACATATTCGTTACGTTCAGTAAGAGACATCTTAGCAAATTGTTTACAGTGACACAAACTATGTTTCTCATTACATAAAATACATGACCACATCTCCAAAAAAAAACTCCCTGTTGTTAAATCCTACAAAATCTCAAATGCTGGTACTAGGAACTAAACAACAAATAAAAAATACCCTGAATTGTGGAGAGCGGGTAAAAATTAACGACACAGTACTTGAACATGTAAACTCTGCACGAAATTTGGGTCTTATTATTAATATATAGATCATATAAACAGTAAAGTCAGAAACGCCTACTTCTTATGTTAATGAAAACCTTTGGATTCTTCTAACTGAGTCACTAGTTCTGTCACAATTTAATTATTGCAGCACGGTGTTCGGGCCCAGGTTAAACTCCAAAACAGAAAGAATAATTCAAAGAGTACAAAATGCCTGTATACGATTTTATTATAACATAACTTGGAGAGAATACATCACGCCATATTTGAACAAGAACAAAATTCTCAACATGTCTGCAAGAATGGAATTACAGTACGCGTGCACTGTTCAAAGAGTAATTTGGAATAAAAATTCAGAATATTATTTCGAAAAACTCTCCTGGGTAAAAGATATATCTCACATAAATCATCGGTCAGCTACTTGTAACTCTCTCGCTACTCCAGTGCATAGCTCCACACGGTACAGAACGTGTTTCACGTTTGCTGCAACAAGAATTTGGAACGACCTCCCCCTCCTCTAAGAAAAAATATAAGCCTCCCGACATGTAAAATGAAGTACAAAAATGCTTTACTTAAAAGACAACTCGCAGCAGAAAACTTGACTCACCCTCATAGGCAATTTTTGAGCCTATGTGCCTATTTTAATCAATAGCCCACATTGTACAATCAGGTATGCTCAAACAAACACACACACACACTCACACTCACTCACACACACACACACACAAGACACATACACACACACACACACAAGACACCTGCCCACACACATACACACACACAAACACACAAGACACATACACACACACACACACACACTAGAGATCCAAAAATGTTAAAACTATTGTTCCTCTATATTTTAATATTTTATATTTTTATTTTTTATAATTATAATATTTTGATTTTCTTATATAGATGGTTTTCTTATATGGTTTAAGTCACTAAAACATAAATCGTTATTTGTCGCTTAGTAGGTCAACGCTATAAACCTTCCGCATAACAACTTAGGAAGCTAGGAGAGGCTGAAAACCAGCGCTGCTCGGAACTAATGTCCCGGCCAGCACGAGCTGAGCCGCCTCCTTTTGTCTTTATTATTAAAGAATAAGTAAGAATATGTTTTTTAATAACTATGTAATAAGACAATAAACTGATTTATTATTATTATTGCATTTGCGTTTGTTTCATGTGTACATTTAGATGTGAGATTAAGTGGAGATATATACATAGATTATAACGTAATATGACGCCTGTAATCCCCTAAGAGGTAGGCAGAGGAGTATAGTACACTGCCACATTTCAATAGTTACGTTTGCGTTACGGTTACGTATACATAGATCATTTTTTAGAATTTTGCTGAAAGCTGGCTATTTATATATCAAGACGCTATTACATAGCTCTTCCTGCCATCCTCTCCTCATCTTTCCCTAAAACTGGTTCTGATGTATTGCATACATGTCGCTGACCGTTGATCTCATATCAATGTTGCATGTATATGTTGTCGTAACTTAAGAGATTCGTTCCGCCCATTACCGAGAGTACCATCGATCGCGTCTTGTTTCCACCATGAACTAAAGTATTAGAGGTACAGGTCATAAACGATTTGCATTTGATGATTAGTGTTTTTTACAGAGTTTGTATTTTTTTATGACAATAGTTACTGCGACTGAAAGAGTGGAAGATATTGTCATATGTTTTATTGTAACTTTTCCCGATTTTCATCGGTGACAGATGGGAATGTCACTTACATTGTATAAAGAAGGGAAAAATAATTTAATTATTTTATTCAGAAATTTTTGTACGCGATGATAAGCTGTATTCGTGGATTATTGCAAACCCACATTAAGTAAATTTATTAATAACAATGTCAATAAAATCTTTAATTTTTTTATATACTAATCATACATCTGAGTTTAATTTGTGTACAATTTTTCATAACAAATGCGTTTTTGCACAAAATGCACTATAAAAAATGCAATTCGCTGTACCTCACAACTTGCACCACACGAAGGAGTCAAATAAGCTACAGGCGTACCCGCGGTGTTCCGATATCAATAACGCCGATGGCCGTTAATTGATCGACCGTGGTGACATTTCACGTCGTTTCACACGAGCGGCGCCTTTTATCTGTCCGCCATCTTGATTGGCCGCACCACAAAAGGCACCGCCACAGTTTAATTCGTACGTAAAACTATGTGACAGTTAGTTGTCTATTATCGCATTGTTCGCCGTCTTTGACCGCGTCAGTGTTTCTTTTTTAAATTGCATTCACGGTCTAATTAAAAGCCGAATCAGTTATGAAAGTACCGAGAGACGAACGTTTGCCAAATTCCGTTCATTGTTGTGGAGTTAAGTGGTTTGTTGTCCGCGTGTTTTTATCGTATGTTTACACGTTTTGTGTTATGTCATGTATTTGGTATTAAATGTTTGTTACTTCAGTGAACATTGTTCCGTGTGAAGGGTGAATAATAAAACGTGACACGCAGTGAACGATTAAGTAACATAATTAAAAGAATAATTAAGATTGATTTCTTCAATGGTACAATTAATGACAAATTGATACTATTGTATCAATTTTCGCAATTTATTGAAATTATCCTGAATTTTTCAAAAAGATGGATCATGGTATAGACGCAATAACAGAATATTAGTCATAACTACGGAAAGTCTGGAACGTATGGGTACTCCCAAACAATGTTGTAGTTTGATTTAGTAAAGATATAAGTTTAATATTATTATGAACCACCCCCGCGACCCCGTCATCGGCAGTGGTCAGTGAACAAGGATCTCCGATAGGTGCAACTGGTCGAACTATGCAGGAAAAACAATGACTTAAGTCGGTACATAATTGAATAAGTTACAAATTTATAATTTTAAACATTAATATATTAATGCTCTATATGCCCTCTATTTATTATCATCCTGACAGCTTACCCCATAAAGGACCTGGCTGATAATAACAATAAAAGACCAAGAAGACAAATAAATATTTTATTTGTCTTTTTGGTCTTTACATAATATACTTAATAATTACTGTTTTTTGTCACTATGCCCTATCGGTACAATATTTATTTTGTTTATAAGTCTAATTTCTCTAAATTGAATTTATTGTAAATTCTTTAGAGAAATAAAGTCTTAAATCATAAACCATTTGTATAGATTACTAGGATTTCATAGATGCTACAATTTAATGAACTGACATCACAATTCTTGAGAAAACTATAAATAAGAGCCGTTACCATTTTATTAAAACGGAGGTCACGTACATTATCGTACTCATTCATTGTGAACGCGAATTAACATTAACATATTACGTCATCAGAACCAAGCTCCGTAGTCTTCCATTCACACGATGACTTACATTTTTTTAGTATATACAGTGACTATATACTGTCTCGTTGGTCGACTGGTCGAGTTGAGTGGTCTATTGGATTTTTCTGACACATTTTCTAGTAGACATTTTTAGTAGTGGCTCGGAGTTTGAATTTATGCGCGATGTATGGCAATAGACTCATCGCTTACTCCATAATGGGACGTAAACATACCTGGTGAAACGTGGGAGTGAACTACACTCATCTGTCTACCTCTTCGGAATTGCAGGCGCGATGTTACGTTTGTTCAAAAATATAATTCTTAATTATATCGCTATAAAATTATTTTAACAGATTTGTTAGAGCAGTGGAAACTTAGTTCTCAAACTTAGTAATTACCTTAATGTAGCTGCCCGTGTATTATTATTATTACATTAACTCTAGTTCCTGTTAAAACTGGATTTACATTCAAGCGTTAAAAACACTACAACTTACGAGACCACTCTATAACATGAAATCATTTACCAGTAGAACTTAACTCTACTGTGGTAAATTTGATTATTATCTAAAACATAAGTGTAAATACACAATTCATCCTTCTCACCCACTCAAGAAGAGGCTGAAAGAGATCGAAACAATTCTAATTTCTTTTTATGGATGTTAGACAGACACGTCCATATCATAAAAAGACAATTAGCGTCGTTCTGGCAGGTGGCAACGCCATGACGATGTCGTTTCACGCTTTTTCATTTGGTATCATTCTCTCTCTGTTTTGGATCGAAATTCACTATGTAATTGGGTTATGGAAGACATTTCAACATTTTAAAACGTTTATATTAAATTTTATTTATATTATTTTTCGATCACCATAATTAGTCATATGTATTAGTACTATGTCATAACATTTAAGTATATTTCGTGATAAAATTAGTAACTCTCTTAGAAACTGCCTATTGTTTATTTTCTTCTTGTTAAATTTGTTAGCGAACGCGAAATTACTAATTTTTTTCCTCTCTCTCTCTCTCTCTCTTCTTTTCTCTTTTTCTCTTTACTCTTCCGCTGTCTATTTTTCTCTTCATTTTTGGCCTGTATCTAAATATTTGTTACACATAAAATATTAAATGCATTCCCTTTTAAGGCACTTTTAAACAATTATAAAATGCAGCTGTTAAAATCCAGCTTCGACTTAGTTATCCCGGTCACTGACCACAGCACCCAGGTGTAAGTCAAATCAGACAGGCTAAACTGATCTTTAACGATGTAATTCTAAAAAGTGATATAGTGCCAAGTTTGAAAAATTTCTGGAAATTCTTAAATCATGAGGTATGTCTTTTTCCAGGTGTTCGACTGTCTTAGATCTTGCCTAGCATGATTAACATGCAGGTGTTGAGTGTCAGCAATGAAATGTAATGTAATAAATCTTTGGAGAACTTCATATTTAATGTTGTTTTAAATATGACGATTTTTATCTCACCGTATTACTTTTGTTACATCGACAACAATTATCGCTGCTAATTAGGCATTCGTTTTTGGCCACGGGTTTTAATAAGTATATGATTTCACTTTCTTCGTTTAGAGATTTCGATTTTTAGGAATTCAGTTGGAAACAATTTCCAATGTTAATATTTAGGAGGTCTTTTCATAGAAATTGTTCCTTTTGTTGAAACACATTTAGAATTAATTGATCTTGTGACAGCGAACTCGTGTCAAATGAACTTGTTAAGTCGTCTCGTGATTTACGAGCTTCCGACCGTACACGGCGTGCTCTGAACGCTAGTGACTAGCGCATACATCATTCTGTTACCCTGTACTTATGGCAATAGTTTGAAAACTTATCTAATTTGTGAAAACAAGGATTTTTGTTTTGTACATGTACATACATATTTTGTAAATGAAAAGAATTAAAGGTATTTTTGATTTGTACATATATCTCTATTAAGAGGCTCACGCCCTATATCATAACTGGTAAAACGTGGGAGTACTAGATTCCTCTGCCTATCCCATCGGGAAAATACAGGCGTGATGCTATCTCTATTAAGTTATACAGTAATGAAGTCCAAAATGTATACATACATATTATATAAAATATAATTTAGTAACATGTAAATTAGCTAATAAATACACGTCTGAACATATATAATATTTTTCCATACATCTCAATAAATACATGTCTAAAGTAAATTTCTACGTATAAATATTGAATATTATGTTATAGTGACAATTTTCCACGTAAACTGTTTCCAGGACACGCCGTTTCGAGTACATCCATTCTACTGAATTACGCGAATCCGCCATAAATCCACGAGAAGTGTCCCGTGGAACGACAAACGTGTGTGGTCACCGGATGGCCATCAATGAGACATTGTTAATATGAAATTTAGCAGCGAATATAGTACAATTTTGTTATAAAACACATATTGTAACTTGATAATATTGTGGAATTTACTGAAGACAGTCTTGAAATCTGCTTCGTTGGTCGTGTTGGTTGCAAGCGCGACTGTCGTTCGAGAGGTCCTGGGTTCAAATCCAGGTTCGGGTACTATTGGATTTCTATCTTGGATTTTCTAGTAGAAATTTATAGTAGTGCCGGGAGTCTGGGTTTGTGCCCGGTGTATTTCAATAGACTTACCACCTATTCCATAATGGGACGTAAACGTAACGTGTGAAACGCGGGAGTGTCGTACACTCCTCTGCCTACCTATTCGGGGATTATAGGCGTGATGTTAAGTAATGTTGAAGCCTAGATATATTTAACCATCTGGTATAATTTGGCAATTAAATATTGCACTGCCTCGTTGGTCTCTTTTATGACGAAGAACACGTTAAGACTGAAAGTATAGAGATATTTAGCACACGGTACTTTGTGCCTACACCATAAGGGACCTGCCACGATGATATAATAATAATATCGTGGGACATTTCCACACACGCCCATCTGATCCCAAAGTAAGCATCAAGCGAGCTTGTGTTATGGTAACCAGACGGTTGACAAACTACATATATACATAGAAAAATATACTTATATAGATATTTTTTTTTTTACACCCAGACACAGAACAAATACTTGTGTTCATCACATAAATATTTATTCTGGGTGGGAATCGAACCCACGACCCCCGGCGCAGTCGTCAGGTTCGCTAACCACTGCGCCAACGGGCCAGTCAATCGGCTCTTACATCTGTAGTATAGGTCTGTTAAGTACAAGAGATTGCAATCCCCACATATCCCACTATCAAGGCCAACAATGTTTACGTGTGTATGAAATGTACCAGTAATAATTTAAATATGTAACACGTAACATCACGCCTGTAATCCCCGAAGAGGTACGCAAAGGAGTGTAGTACACTCCCACGTTTCACGAGTTACGTTTACGTCTCATTATGGAATAGATGGTGAATCTATTGCCATACACCAGGCACAAATCCAGACTCCGAAATACAACTGAAATTCTAATTTTAGAAAAATCCAATAGTACTCGACACGGGATTTAAACCCAGGACCTCTCGATCGGCAGTCGCGCTTACAACCAACAAGACCAACGAGGCAGTCTAAGATAAGATATTTCTCCCACTAATATAATAGGGAATGCTTATGTTCGGAGAATTTTTATTGATGTTTTTAAATTACAGATTTTCCCCTTTTCGCGAAACTTACCAAGGCAAAATCGAAGAACGTTTACCGTTAATGGCTATTGTGTTACCAGAGAAACTGCTTCAAGAAAGACCTGATGCGTTAGCAGCGTTGAAAGCTAACATTGATGTTTTAACGACACCTTTCGACATTCACACTACTGCTTTAGATGTGATGGGGTTGAAACACTTAGCCAATGGGTTTACAGTTTCAGGATCGGACATACCAAGGGGCATGAGTCTATTGGATCGTGTAAGTGGTAATGCTCGGTGAAATACTTGTTAATTTTTTAAGTTACGGAAGAAACAACCGGACATGCTGGCCACTTGATATTATGTGATGACTGTTATCCCAACTACCTGCACCTAAACTTATATAGCATTGAAGGACTGTCCGAGATCACTTGCATTTCATTTCTTAGCGCACGTCAGTCCATCACACCCATTATGCCGGAGCACTTCCTTACAAATATCGCTCCTTTTCTGCAGATACGTTGATGGCTTTTACATCCGAACGTATTTATGTTCAAACATTTGTATAACATATCTACGGCTTTAAAAATTATTCACCTGATTTGTCTTCTCCAGATCCCAAAGTCACGCTCCTGCGGCCAAGCGGCTATACTTCCTCACTGGTGCGTGTGTACCAAGTGGAGCAACGTTACCGAAACCGATCCCTTGTACACCAGGTCGGCGCTATACCTGGTCGACTTTATCAACAATATTACTCTAGAACTACGGTAAGTTTGTGTCTGTTTTATACAGTTAACCATCATTATTATCATCATCATCAACCCTTTTATCGTTCCACTGTTGGATATTGGTCTCGTTTCAGAATTACAAAGATTAAGGTTACAGTTTGCTACGCTGGCCAAGTGCAAGTTGGCTGACTTCACCATGTCACTTTTTAGCCGGTTATCACACGGAGTCGCGCACCGCTACGGTTGGTTGTGAACGTTGCTTGGGCTTGTATGAAGTCCATTGATGCCTAACAAACCACTTGACGGTACGGACGAGTAGCATCCGCGCTACTTCCTCCGCTCCGCGCGGAGCGGGGGTGTCATGTTCACGAGGCACCGTTTTAATGCGGGGATCGATGCGGTGCGTTGAGGTACGTCTTGGTCGGAGCGAATGAAATCAATCCGCGCGGAAGTCGCTTCTCTGCGCACCACAGCCTAGAACGGTCACCGCCTACGTCGGTGGAGCGCGGTGCAGTGTTATAATCGCCTTAAAGGAGTGTCAAGTATTTGAAGCTGGTTAGGCGACGTTTAACAATATTAAGTCCAATAGTTCTGCTACGCTGATCTTGATCACATACACGTATACTGTGAAGAATTAAAACCCGCAACGTCTATATGACTCATATGTACGTGTACGTGAGATTGACGGTGAGCATCAGCAACGTCGCGGAAAAGCTGGTTGAAAGGCATACGGCGATTAGCAAAACAATGACAACTACGATTTTTTTCCACTAGTGGTGACCTCTCGAAACTTCGGCATTCGTTATCATGTACAAGTATTTAAGAGGCAACTGCTTTATTTTCGATCGTCTGGAAATGTTTGCCTTATTTCTCAAATGATGACAAAAAACCGCCGCTGAGCAGATACGCACTATAATGATGTCATTAATCTTATTTATCTAAACAAGACTCGCAATCACTTAACAGCAAGTTTTGAGCTAAATTCAAATATTAAAAGCGCTGACTAAACGCGTTAACGGCCCCTCGGAAGTACTCAAACATCGCCGTAACAAACAAACTCAGAGCAACTTTGCTTTATTTGAAAACTTATATTCTTTAGCTCATTAGTCAGCTCCACAAGAGCACTTGTTGTAAGAAAAGGGAGCGAAGTCCTCTACAATATATCGACAAAACAAAACTCGAACTCTTTGATAAAACATAGCAAAAGTTAAGAAAGAAATGATGCTGTACACCTATTATGTACTTTTTACTATTTTGTTATGAAAATATAAGAACACCAGGATATATTCGGTTCATCATAAACTACACATATCAAAATATTAAACGTCATAATCAAGTTGTTTCAAGTTACCGCTTCACGTATCTACATAGTCACATGGGCTGCGGCACATCGAGACTAAATAGTCCAGCAAGAAAATTTTCTGCACGCAATTGTAAAGTCATAATCGTTACAGAGGGTTGTTTGTTTTCTCTGACATTTACGTTGAAATAACTAAAAACTTTGTCTGCCTCCTTGAAGCATTAATATAAAACAACAGAATGAGGATGCTGAGCAGCGAAAATTTGAAATCAAAAAGTAATAGCCATTTTTATAATCTAAGATTGACTGCCTCGTTCGTCTAGTGGTTGCAAGCGTGATTACTGACGAGAGGTCCTGGGTTCGAGCCCCGGGTCGGATATTATTGGGTTTTTCTAATTTTAAATTCCTTGTAATAACTCGGAGTCTGGATTTGTGACTGGTGTATGACAATAGCTCACGTAGGACGTATAACATAACAGGTCAAACGTGGCAGTAAACTACACTTCTCTGCCTACCCCTTGTTTTTAAATGCATTTTCTATTTGTGTAGTGTAGAAAAGAAAAAACCGTTTGTAAAATAGTTTACGCCCTTATTATGGGAAAAAGCATTTATTATATCAATGTCTTACTTACTGCCATATACACTCAAAACAGTACGGACAACACAACTCCGCAGTAACATCCCGCTGCCAACAATTTATTCCGATCGGAAATCGATCTCGTATACCTTGGCACGTGTCCATGGGCTAGTCTGTACTGTTATTATCACCTTTATACCCAGCTTTAACAAGGGATCAGTCGACGTTCGAATCCCGTTGGATCAGTTTGGAATCGTTAAGTGTACAGCTTAGTGTAGTAGGATAGAACTGATTCAGTTTGAAGGACTAAATTCGTGGAAATGTTCGTATAACTTAAATATCAAAATCTTTGTGGAATATTGTCATCCATGTATACTACATATAAGCGATTTCCTAGACGACCACGATACCTCGAGAACTGTGTCCCATTGACTTGAAATTTGGCAGGAACATTTAATTTGCCACGTAGGAGTCAGCTAATAACGAATTTTTGGAAATTCCATCCCTTAAGGGGTAAAATAGGGTTGGAAAGTTTGTATTGAAATTCGTCGGTTCGGAAGTTACATACCTGAAATTTTAGATTTATGCTTTCGATTGACAAAACCATATGATCTATTGAAGTATATTGTAATATCAACATCGGCACGAGCGAAGTCGCGGGCAAATGTTAGTTATTAATATATTTTAACGCCGACTATTGGACGCGGGTCTGATATACGATTGAGAAGTGATAAGATCATAGTCTACCACATTGTTCATATGTCCTACAACAGAGCGGCAAATGGAATGTTGACTTCGTTGATTAGTATACGTTATAATGAAATGAAACGTGTTGCATTTCAAATCGAATTGCACATTTTCATCCTTCAAGATAATTGAACTCAATATCGACAACATTATCGTTCAAAATAGTTATAAAGTCAACAGTGTACGACAAATCGATAGATGATTCGTCGGATTTAGTTCATTGGAGTCCAGTTTAGTTTAGTCGCCCCGTTTAGTTTTGTGCAGTATCAAAGTGTTTGTTATCTCCAATAGTACATTGCTTTGACTGGCTCGTTGGTTCAGCGGTTAGTGACCCTGATTGTCTGTCAGCCGGTGGATTTCATTCCCAACCAGGACTATTTTTTCTGTCTTATCATCATCAGCCTGTCTCAGTCCACTGCTGGACATAGTCTTCCTCTGAGGGGGTTTTGCTCTTTTGTGCCAGGGGGCAGTAGAGAGGCAGTACGGGGGCCTATAAGAGGAGCATTAATATTACTTTTGTACCTCGATACAAAATTATGTACATATGTAAATATGTATATATTTATCATCTATCAGTTAATTTATAATCTACGACCGACGTGCCCATTAGCTATTTGTCAACATCATCAATTCTTTTGTGTATTCACCTTCAGAAAAGGTTCTTCTTTCAGAAAGAGATGATTAAGGTCATAATAAGCTATGTCAGCCAAGAGTAAGTTGTCACGCTTAAAACACTTTAGAAAACAATATGAAGAATTTTGAACTGCGCTAAATTCCTAACAAAGTTTTAACACAGTGTTGTCACGGTGATATTTTCATACAAAAGAATCATGGTTACAGTTCCCTTTGCGCTGAAAGAACACTGACATCGATAGACTGGGTGAACCGTCAGGGCACCAACAAGGAGGTGCTGAGGTTCCGAAGAGGGAGGGACAGCGAAGGGTGGTTTGCTGACTTCGTCACCACAGATTACATGGTGAAGCCATACAGCGAATATTATCAAGTTAAGGTTAGTTACATCGTTTTTTTTTAAACTATTAACAATAACCTAAGTAAGTGGTTATAGCAACCCGGCATATTTGCATTGAGTATTTTTTTAACTGCCTTTTATGACTGCCTCGTTGGTCGCGTTGGTTGCAAGCGCGACTGCCAATCCAGACGTCCGGGGTTCAAATCCCGGCTCGGGTACTATTGGATTTTTCTAACTTAGATTTTCTAGTTGTGGCTCGGAATCTGGATATGTGCCCGATGTATGGCAATAGACTCACCACCTATTCCATAATGGGATGTAAGCGTAACTGGCATATTTTAC
>DWEH01000441.1:0-11813 GCA_018245815.1 Apyrrothrix aesculapus | reverse complement strand
GTGAAATGTATTCCATCTCATTATTTTGCACGTTCAATCCTACAGATATATATGTTTGTCTCTTTCTACATAACGCCTCAATTTTAGTTAATACTTGATTTTACTCCTCATAAAATTTCCGTACGGGGCCTTATAACTCAAATCGTTTCTTAAGGAGTAAAGTCCAAAAAAAATTGTGCGCTTGATATTCCAAGAAATATTTTACCAACATTTAAAGTCTACTGACCACAATCTTATTACGTGTAGTTTATGAAGGGCTTGTCGCAAGAGCAAACAACTAAGCAATAACATATAAAATGTATGTAACGCAACCTCTTACTTATTTGTACAAAATATTCTTACTAAATACATAAGTAAATAATTAGGCATTAGGATTTTGAAATTGTGTTTACGGTCAAATGTGTATTCAATTTGTAAATGTTCAATCGAAATTTTAAATTTGATAAAAAATTTAAGGTGTTATATTATTATGTATAATGTTCTATGAAGAACTTCAATTTTTTTACAATCGGACGCTATCTATAGATTATGATTTTTTTTTACAAAAGAAAACCCAACAAACAGCCAAACACATCACCCGACAATAAGCGGTCTCTATTGCATTTCAACAATTTTTCTGTTCTATTTATTCTTCACCGTCGCGTTTTATTCAAAGGTCGTGTCTTATGCATTATGTAAGCCATCAGGTTCATTTATCAGTATTTATTATGCATAACGTTACTGCATTCCTAGATGTAACCTCCATAGCAAGTCGGAGTCGTAGCAGTTCTTAGGTACGGAGATCTCCCTGGTACGGTATGATTTAAATATAGCTGTAATATTGATTCTCTAAAAATTATGAGGGTCGCCATGCATCAGATACATAGCTACTAGAGACCTTGGATAGGTATGGTTCTATATTTACGAAATAGGTAGTCAGCAAATGCACTATATCTTAGTTGCAACACTCACAGGCCTTTTGCCTTCCAACTATACTCTTCCTTTTCTTGGAGTCGATTCGCTAATACTAAGGATCGTGACATATTAGGAATTTCGGATATCAAATACTCCGACGCGATGATCCCAAAACACGAATAGTAAAATGTTCTACAGCAGAATCTGTAGTGATATTTTATACAGACACATCCAAGGGCTTTGCTTTACCTTACACATTACCAGCACCTCGTGGAATAGTTGAGTGATAACAGAGTAACAAAATATTAAGGGCGCGACACAACATTTTGTTCCAAATACAATCTTGTGACTATTGCGGACCCGGGTACGACCTGGGGATAGCGCTATTCAGAGCTCTTCGTTTAAATAAACCATGCTAATGTAAGCCGTTGCTCTATCAATTGGTATGTAAATTACAAGTACATTTCAACGGCTGACTAATGTGTTCAGAATATTTAATGCCCAATAAACGGTTTCGAACGTTTTTGCTTTTGAAACGCAGCTTTTGTTAATTCTTTATAGCATCGAATTAGGTGGTGTATAATGCGACAGTAATTATGTTATAGTTTGAATATCATTCGCTATAACGGTGAAGGAAATTGCGGTGAGGAATTAGCACACCTTAGAATTATCCATAATGTTCTCCAAGGAGTGTAAAGTCTCCCAATTCTAATTCTGAAAGGAAACCTGTGCCCAACAGTGGAACATAAAAAGGGTCGATGATGATGATGATGATGATGATTATGATCAGGAACTCCGTTAGTTTGTTACGATTTCACCTCGAAGTCGATGAAATGATTTTATGGCTTGTCGATGTGGAGGTAACTTGAACTAAAGGAAAGACCTACTACAGGTTTGCTTTTATATAAAATTATCTTGCCATTCACGCTACTCGGCGCTGGGAGGCCCTACTAGTCAAGTTGAGGAAGGTATGTATTTGGAAATATTGTATTGAAAGATGCTAGATTAACTACTGCAGAAGTTAGACTAGATTTCATCCTCGTTTTCGTACTAATTGCGCATGTAATTTCCGTCCAAAGTGTCGGGTAACGACTCGTACATTATGTTTTTCAAACAAATCAATAAAATATCATTTTTTTTTTATTTATTTAAGCACTGACGACATACGATATTTAATTAATTCTTACGTAATCACTAGATAACGGATTACGTGCACATGCATTTAAATATTTAGCCCATTCTCACAAGTCATTTTTATCTATTTATACATTTTATCTAATATTTAGTGACCTTGGATATTTTCTCTGCATACGTAACTTCGTAACTTCACGCCTATAATCCCTGAAGAAGTAGGCAGCGGAGTGTAGTACACTCCTACGTTTCACCAGTTACGTTTACGTCCCATTATGGAATAGGTGGTGAGCCTATTACCATACACCGGGCACAAATTCAAACTCCGAATCACTACTAGAAATGTCTACTAGAAAATTTAGGTGCGATAAATCCAATAGTACCCGATCCGGGATTTGAACCCAGGAACTAGATCGGCGGTCGCGCATGCAACCAACACGACCAACGAGGCAGTCGATTCTCGCACTCATTTTCAATATTTATGAGTAGCCTATCCTATTGGCATAAACGAAAGTGTTAAAACAAATTCTTAATATTAATACACTAAAAATGAATTACGTTACTGCCAGCCAGTATTAACAGCATGGCTTTTGGAGCGCACTCAGAAGCCGTCTTTTGGTATTATACGATAACCTAACTCTGTTAACGCTTTATGTTACTTTATGAAATGAATTATCGATTCACTTATTTTATGCTGATTTTGAAATACAAAATTGAAATAAAACTAAATTTTTTATCATTCAATGTTGCATATTGTCTCAATTTCCAGTCATATTTTAAGCATTTTTCATGCATACAATGCATGCACGTATCAATATCAAGATTTTGATGTTGCACGTTTACCGATCTCCACGCAACCACTACTGTAGCATTTTTTATTTCTTAGTTCCGTATAAAAAAAAACAATATAATCATAGATATGATCTACAATCTAACATCCTCTGTTACCAACCCTTTTTAATTATAAAAGACAATTTACTGAAAAAACCTTTAAAACCTTAACCCTCAAGCAAAGGGCGGATGCGACCTGAATACTGAAAAGATTTTTATAAAAGTGCAAAGTCTGGTCAGAGCACAAACATAACCGATTACAGGGAAACTAGAGTTTTTAAACAAACAAATGTAAAGGAAAAATTAATACTGTATATGGATTTAATGAACTTTATTCACGCCTTTGTAGAGGTTAAACATTGTGCTCATTTTCACGCTGGGTTTAATATGATATTTGTATCTATTGTAAATGTACAACAATGTAAGAACAATCTTACCTATTGTATACTGTTATATATGTTGTACTCGTATGTATTATCTACATAATTTAGGTACATTTGCAATCTAGGTTAGTTATTTTCGCGCGGTTTTTTTTAATCTATGTCTTTCATTTCTTTATTTATAACGCCTACCACAATTAACCATTACCGAGAGTTGAATGAAAAATTATCTAGGCCTAAACCGCCCTTTTTACATTTAGTTATACCATGATACAAGAAAGATAAGTAATATAATTATATTAAAATAATGACTAGTTAAATAATTACCGAAAGCCGACGGATTAATTTCAATTCTAACTTCTAGACAATTAGGCTCGAACCGCGCTTATAATTACTGCGGGTCCGAATAAATCTCTGCTCCTTACATACCAACTAATTGCCGAACATTGCAATTAATTGCTCTGTCAGTGACAGATCTGACCTTCCGTATTTGTATTTATCTATATTAACCGTTTAATCGAATGTATAAAATAGATTGACCGGCCCGTTGGCGCAGTGGTTAGTGAACATGACTGTTGCGCCGGGGGTCGTGGGTTCGATTCCCACCCAGAATAAATATTTGTGTGATGAATACAGGTATTTGTTCTGTGTCTGAGTGTAAAAAAAATATCTATATAAATATGTATTTCTATGTATATATGAAGTTTAGCCGACCGGTTACCATAACACAAGCTCTCTTGATGCTTAGTATGGGATCAGATGGCCGTGTGTAGGGATGTCCCAAGATATTTATTATTATTATTAATTTCGTCTACAGCAACGTCAGGATGACTAGGGCGCTCGTAACTGGATTATATGATCAATTTTGGCGGTAAAATATCTTGTGCAATACTGGCACATCACGATATCCACATGCCCTGTAATGACCGTATCAAAATAATGCCTGTGATCGCTGGCCGTATTAGGTTTCACTGACGTAAAATATTATAGAAGCATAACTAGATTTTCTATTATCTGTTGAAGTCAGATAAACGCTCTGGCCACCTACGGGCAGAAGCGTAGATGGTGCGGTAGAGTGCTCTGCGATCTCCAACCTGCACGTTCATGTTGGATATTATGGGCGAAACCGCTTTAGAGAACGCTTATGTCCAGCAGTGAGCTGATACGAGTTGATGATGACGATAACAAATAGAACCAATTGCACCGACACTGACGGAACGTTACTGAACATATTTGACAAAAGCTCGAATAATAATTCTTATATTATGGAAGTTGTTAATGAAAGGAACTAGACTGTTTTTTCTACCTATGGATTTTTAACTTTAAATAATAAAAACTAATTTAGTAAGTAACTGCCTCGTTGGTCGTGTTAGTTGCAAGCGCGACTAACGAATTAATGTACTGGGTTCAAATCCTGGGTCTATTTTCTAGTAGTAGCGCGCAGTCTGGATTTGTGCCCGGAGTATGGCAATAGACTCACCACCTGTTCCATAAAGGGACTTAAACATAACTGGCGAAACGTGGGAGTGTACTATACTCCACTGCCTACCTCTTCGGGGATTATAGGCGTGATGTAACGTTTTAATTTAATAAGTTCTTATATTGACTAATACATGAATAATGCAGTGATTAATACGAAAAATTATGTAATGACTAATAGAAAAGATGATGTAATAACTAACACAAAAGGGGATGTGACGACTATAAAACTCGCATGTCGAAGACTACACCATCTTTTCCATCAACCAGGCAAAAAGAGACAGTAGAAAATGTCGGAATCCAATATATTTCATTAATTACCGTGTACGGTTTCGTGCTGGTGAAATTGACTATGTGTTGATTACCTATTCATTATGAATGTATGGGCTTTGTGGCCGGCGATAGGGCAGCTCAAAGAAACGCGTGTTCATCTGCTTTAGAAACAATACCATAATTGTTGCAATATACAAGAAAATTATCTTCGACAGATCGCCTATAAACCGAATGATATGTTTTTACAGGTGTATACACAGGAACTTCTGTTGTTCTTTTATTCTATACTGTAATAACTTAGAAATATTAATTTTAGTACAGCAAAAAAAAACTCTCAAAACAGATTGTAGATGTAGCGATTGCTTTTAAATTAAACTTAATATACATTTGGTAATTTCTAGCTTCAAGCTTCAATAGCCCTCCTAATACTGTTCTGATAGCAAGTAACACTTAATTATAGCTTAACTAAGACTTTTTGCTGACTGGACTAAACGATAAATGACCCGGGATTTGAGCCCAGGACCTCTCAATCGGCAGTCGCGCTTGCAACCAACATCACCAACGAGGCAGTCAAGTTAACAAATTAAATATAATTTACATAAATGTCAATAATTGTGTTTAATTTATAAAATGAACTTACTGCTGTTGTTCTCTGTACTGTGGTCGGTCGTGTTAATAAACGTCAGATTAATTAAAATCCAATTAACAAATCCATCACGTTTATTCAGCGCTGATAGCGGCGAACCGTGCGTTCGGTTCACACAAACATTAGATTTCACGTGTAATTAACTATAATTTGTGTTCATTTCCATTTCATATACGTAACCGCGATTCATGGATCTCTATCAGTTATTGTCCTTTTAACATAATTGTGGAGTGTAGAAGAGTTTTCTTGTCGTGATCATAAGTGTTTCAACTTTGTGGCCTATTTTCACACGCACGATCAGCTGTCACGTGTACTCTTTATCGCCTTAAAGCCATACCGCAGCATGGCATATATTTATAGACTTATTTTAAACGAGTACCGGCAATTTTCGGCGGTGATGGTTATGTAGTATGTATAATAGTGTAATTTATATGTTGTACGGGTAGCTTATTACAAGAAATAAAACAACCAAATCATGACTGTATACCGCTGTAAGTATCTCTCTAAAATCTTTACAACCAACTGTAAAGATTTTACAGAGATACTTTGAATAAACTTTATTAAATTTTTTATTTATTTTATTTATTTATCTTATTTTATTTATTTAAAACTTTATTTACAATTAAATTAATAAGGATGTAAAATGTACAAGGGACGAACGAAACGAACGAAATGAACGTTTTATGCAATTATACATAATGTGATCCTATTACATATCGATAAATTTGAAAGGAACTATCAATACATAATTTATCCATCGGAATAATGAACTATTGAAAAAAAAATTAACTACTCGTATTATGAAAAACTGTTATTGTTTCGTGATATATGTTATAGGTGGAAACTTGTAAATGGCTGTCATTATGTTACCTTATTTGCTTGTTATTCTATGTACTAGCTGTAACTTTTCCAAAGATATAAAAATACATAAATTAAATATCTGTTGTTATCAAACAAAGAAGTGACACGATACCTTATACTATTCATCGTAACCGTACTAAAATAAATTTATGAGGATTATAAATCTATTCAAAGACTTTAAAAATATCTACGCGGCAGAAACCTTCAGCTAAAATGAATATAAACTTGCTATACGGGGGCTGTGTGACTCAGGGTGGATAATGGGTGCTGAGGGATGGTCACTGTACATTGACCGGACACAGGGGAGTTGTTGAGTGTGGACACAAGTTATTTTGAGTAATTTGAAAATTAAGGTAAACTATATTATAAATGTATTATTATTTTTGTATTTACAATTACTGAAGTCAACGTAACTAAAACATAACACAAAGTTGAAGAAAACTTTATTACTATTAGTTAAAATTTCGAGTAGTGGCTCGGAGTCTGGATTTGTGCCCGGTGTATGGCATTAGGTTCATCTTCCATTCCATGGTGGAGGGTAAACGAATTGGTCAAATTTGGGAGTGCACTAGTCTTCTGCCTACTTCTTCGGGGATTACAAACATGATGTTACATCTATAACGACTGAAGTAAACTTGACAATGCTTGACCGTTGAAGATGCTTTTGTTACCAAGTTTTTGTGCTATTTTTGGCTATATATCTTGAATGTATAACTCTATAAATCCTCTATCATAGCGGTCACTGTAAGAGTCAACGGCGAAAAAAGTTTTGGTAAGGGTATTTCCATATATCGAAAAGATTACTGGTTGTTCCATCTCAATACGTAGTTGAAACTTTTGAGTCAGCTGCGTTCAGGTAGCATACCAGCTACGCGGGGAGGTAGATTAATGCATTGCTACTACCCGAGGGAGTGATCACTACGTGCGACATGAACAGCTGAGCCCGGGTAATTTCGCAAATCCGGGTAAGGCAGACCGCTTCTATAGCGATAGGGCGGCTTTTTGTATACCTAATACTTGCAGGTTTTCATGTATATCTTTTTTTTCATCATCATCTACCATTTATCTCCCCACTGTTGGGCACGCGTCTCCTCTTAGATCTGTTCATGACTTATGAACAAATAATAAGGATATAAAAATGAATATGAAATTTGGCACAATTTTATAGCATTGCCTCACACTTATAGAATTGGGTAGAATAACAGTCCTTTCAAATAGACCAACCGTATTTGAAGTAGGACTTTAGAACATTTCAATAAAGTTGATTTACATTTCAATTGTTTTGTGACAGCGCTCGAGATTTCTCTAGTCATGAAAGAATCCAAATTTCAAAATGTACTTTATTGAAATGCTGATCTATATGAAAAGACCCTAAAAAGGAAGTTTCGAGAACATTGAATTATTGATACAACGGGCATAATGGAAAATGTCTGGGCGGATGTCATAAATAACACAAATCGTGGAATTAATACACATAAATGGGACGCTGAAGCGTGTTCGAGATAAGTAACGGTGAAATTTAATGAAAAGTCACTGAAATATGGGCACCTTTGTGCTATAATTAAACTTTATATATAATCACGCTCGCAGCGTTATGTACAAAGAAACGATTCATTAATTCAAGTTTGTTAGTTCAGTTAAAGTTTTGGCGCTAATTATCCTTGATGTCTACGTATGTTATATTGAATCAGTAGATGTTTCTTTTTATATATACAGAGTAGTAAATAAGCAGGCAGCAGGCACAATTGGCTTTTACTGCCTGTGGATGTCTGCAAGATCCACTGATGGAACTATATATATAGTCTATTACTATCTTCGGCGACCTAGATGTGACGATAATGCGGGTCAAAGGGCAGGGTTGTTATAATGAAATATTACTGGATAGGGGATCCTGACATATCAGCCTGGGATTAAGGTAAATATGATGTTACATTTCTAGCTTTATATTGGCACTAATAGAATCTACATATATTCAGTTGATAAAATAAAAGTTTATATTATGTACTGGTTAAGTTAAACGAATCTAGATTTAACTGTGTTTGCAAAGAACATTGTTTTAAGGTGTTTTTTATGAACACTGTATGTACACAAACTTTTCATATGAATAAAATAACGTCCTTAATTTCCACGTGTTTTCAATGCTTGATGAGGACTCCCTCTTTTTCAGCGTGTATTTCGCGTTCAGATATGTAAACGTTATTTTACTAAAAGTTTCCGGATAATTTTAACATTTATTTCTTAATTTATTCAAGAGTTAAAATTATCGTTTGTGTTTTGTATGTCTTGATTTGATAACAATTTTGCGAGATAATTTTCTCTCCAGAGCTTCAGAATATGGTTGACCCTGAGGGCAGTAGAACAGCGGAACGGTAAGAGGATTGATGGTGATCCTGACGATGAAGATTGATCCTGACGATGAAGCTGTAAACAGATATTGAATCGCCTCATCGGAGACCCCTATTTATCACCATGAACCCTTTGATTATTCCGCTATAGAGCATATGGTCACAATTGGCACACATTAGTATCTTTTAAAGACATATTTAGTGTATTGGGGACGTTCCAGGTCCTCATTTTATCAGAGAAATAGAATTTACTAACGAATCAGATTATGCAACGTATTCGGAAACCCACTTTCCAATACTTAAATTTGTCGGACGTGCCTACTTGAGATACAGGCGAGATAGGAAAGAGACAGGATCCAAAAATTAAATTTAAGCAATTTACGGCTGATCCTTTTGTGAAGTGTTGATGGAATTTTATTACAAAATTAATAAAAAAACATTTCATCATAAGATTTACGTATCAATGTGGTTAATGTTGTTACGAAGTTTTTTACAGAACTTATAAATTTTGTACCAATATTCTGTTGGCCCAGTTTTATATTGTTAATATTGCATAATATAATCTTATATAAGGATATATGGATGAATTAATAAAAATATAAATTAGGGATTTGATTGCTTTGTTGGTCGAGTGGTTGCAAACGCGACTGCTGATCGAGAGGTCCTGGGTTCTATCTTCGGGTCGGGTACTATTGGGTTTTACTAACATGAAATTCCTAGTAGGAGCTAGGAGTTTGGATTTGTGCCCGGTGTATGGCAATAGGCTCACCACCTATTCCATGCCATTCCACCTATCAGTCTGTTCCATGATGGGACGTAAACGTAACTGCTGAACCGCGGGAGTATACTGCACCCCTCTGCCTACCTCTTCGCGGAGCACAGGCGTGACATTACGTAAATTAATGTTAGTTTTATCGACAAACCACGATGACAATGCAATCTATGTAGTAATGATCATGAAGGATATATTCACATATCACATGACTTTAAAAGACGAGACCAGGTAATGGCCACGTCAATTTTCCACTTCCTACGTAGGTACTTCATACACAATTTTCCGCGCGTAATTCGCACAAATCTACACACAATAGCTGGTATAAATTGCCAATTATACACGTCATGTTCCGTTGAATTTGGACTGGGAACACTTCCGTGCTTCGTATTCCGTCATCCTGACTCAAATCGCGCCCGCATTGACCAATTAAGTAAAATGTTCGCGTATGAAAAGTTCAGGGAACCGGAGGGAAATTTAATTGTAAATAAAAAACTTGATAATTGTAGTTAGATTTCACAGTGAATATAGTTTCTCTTTGGTGTTTTTGTGCACTAAATATTTTCAAACGTAACATAATGTAACATGACGCTTATAATCATTGAAGAGATAGGCAGAGGAGTGTAGTACAATCCCACGTTTCACCAGTTACGTTTACGTCCCTCTAGTGAATACTCTATTGCCATATCCCCGTCGCAAATTCAGACTCCGAGCCACTAATAGTACTTTAGGTTAGAAAACCCAATAGTACTCAATCCGGGAACGAACCCTCAATTAGTAGTCACGCTTGCAACCACTTTAACAACGAGGCAATCATAGCGTAAGGCCCTTAAATCTCTCTTAAACTCTTTGATATACTGTACAATAATTACATGCTTACCTACTTTTCTAAATTTAATTTCTGTCGGAATGAGAGGCATAAAAGCCATAATTAGACTTACGTGTCACGGATTCGGACACCCAAACTTTTGGAGTGAGAGGATAAAATTTAAAACCCATAAGCTTGTATGCTTTTATATACGCAATTATTTTTTTATTCAATAAACATTTTCAATATTACTCATTCGTTCTTCTGAAACCAACATAATCTGTCTTTTATTAATTGCTATAAAAACTCTTATGCTTCTTTCTGTTTTTTGTAAGAACAAACTTTGCCTTTATGTTTGAGTACAGTGTCAATAGGCTCACCCCCTATTCCATGGAACTTATAAAATAACTGGTAAAAGTGGGAGTACTACACTCCTCTGCTTACCCCTTCCGAGAAATACAGGCGTGATGTTACGTTATGTTAAACATTTTGTTCAGATAAAAACGCAAAAAATCTTATTAAAGATCATTTCATGTTCAATCTTGAGTATTTTTTAATTGAAATCAGTATATCAAACGTAGTGAATAGGTATGCTAGATAATATTTTCACAATTCATTTTCAATTTCACGTGGAACCATTCTAGAACAATGCGTATAGTTATATGCGATAAAAAAGCAGCTGAATCAAGACCTTGGCCTCTGTCCGGACGTCATTAGTGATGCTTTCGTCGAAGAACCTCGTAACGAAGGGATTGAAGTCAATAGTGGCTAAATTTTAAAAGAACTAAATATAGGTTTTTCGAAATAAAAGTTCAGTATGTAACAATTTCACGGTCATTGTAATATGAACTTTATATATCCAACAGGAATGTTCACAATCGATTAGCTCTGATCTGAAATATGCCGCACTAGCACTAATGATGTGTCAAGTTAAATTCAGGGAGCTTTCGTGTCTTTGATAGGTGGTAAGTAACTAATTTTGATGGCTGGACGTGGTTCATTATAGACCAGACTTCCTCTAGTTGTAGGTGGGCAGCCTGTGTCTAGTTGAGAGGAATAAATTAACTTGCGGCTATATACAGTCATTTCGTCAAAGAAGGCAAATGATTTGTATGAATACAGACAATAGTCATAATATCTTAGGACAATTCACACACCGCCTGATCTCAAACTGAGCGGAGCTTCTGCTGTGTCACCCAAAGTGATGCACTACACATGTAGATTTTTAAACTATGTGTGTTTTTTTTTAACTAGAATTACTAGTTAAATTGACGGACGCAGGTGCCGAGGGAGGCCAAGACTCACCTATCTTGATCTAATAAGCCAGGTACTGGCTGATGGGGGGGTCAGAAGTCTCCGAAACCGGCGTGTATGTATGAAGAGAGTGATGAAT